>JAKUCV010006728.1:64048-116343 GCA_028386065.3 Turnera subulata | reverse complement strand
TTTTTTTCTTTTTTTTCACTGTAAGTTTTAGTATGAATTTGCATCATATTATGAAGTTACCCGTTATATCCTTTGCTATGGAAAGAGAGCAACTTGAGAGTTGCAACTTCATGCAGTCTTAGCACTGATGTGAAGTGCAACCAAGGACGCATTGACACCGCCTTAGGAGTTCATCAATGCTCGATGCCTTCCTTTCTCTGCAATCTCTCCATTTTACTGCAATTAAATATCCGTTCCTGATGGTGGACAGTCTATGCGCTACCACAACTGTAGTTCTGTTGACCATGGCCTGGTCTAATGCAGCTTTGAACCACGCTTTCGGACACTGCATCTAACAGCTCGATGCCTTCCTTTCTCTGCAATCTCTTTCGAACTCTCATCTAATTCCTACTCTGTGTTGCCCTCCAGACTATTGAACCCCACTCTCTCCAATAGCCTTCAATTTGCATTGCCTCCAAAAAAAATTGTCAACTGTTTTTTGTCTAGTCTAAGGAAGTTTCTTTACTACAAATGTACGGCTCCAAAAAGTTTATTCTATGGTTTCATTGTATTTAACTAAAGGAGGCGAGGTTTAGAGTTTAAAATTGTTAATTTTAGAAAAGGAAATGAAGGAAGTTCAATGGTTTACTCAAATTCACCAGACAATTAATCTCACCTGTTGCCTAATAAACTTGTGGGCATTGGCCAACCAAGTTGCTATGGAAAGAGGGCACCTTGATGCAGCAATAATTTCCACCTCGGTTGCATCTCATCCCTTCCCATATGAAATAGGCTCTCGGCTTACAAGCCCCTTCTGCTGCCTGAACCACTTCAACTGAATTTGTAGAATGTATGTGCCATCAAGTGTGATAAAGCCAGAACCTGGATCATAAAATCTCTGTAGCAATGCAATCGTTGCTGATTTCCCGCTACCACTTTCGCCAACCAGAGCAATAGTCTGAAACAAACTCACTGAAATAGGATGAAAGCCGATTTTTGCTGGAGCAGAATGAATGCTAATTTGCCCTTTTTCCTTTTTTTCTTCTTTTTTTTTTTTGCAAGAAAGGGAAATGCTTAGGATGTAGTGGATTCCACATTCATGTTTCCCTAGCTTGTCAATTTTGATCTTCAATATATAAATATCTAGCTGAGGCCAATTCACAATGATTACACTTATGTTGTTCTATTTTCAGTAACCTTGAGTGTTTGATTCGTTATACAAAATTTCATTGTTGACCCTTAAACCAATAATCTTATATTGTAGTAAATTCTTCATCTTTTCTCGGTTCGATACTGTACTGTGACTTTGACACAGAAACCATTACCACAGTGGACTTTTTAGTGATGGCAACAACGAATCTTATATTTCCATCAGCAATTGTGGCAACAGGTCCTCTTTATTGGTCATGGTCCTCTCTACGTCCAAAGTTAAGTTCCAAAGTTAACTTCACTTTTTTTTATGCTACTACCACTTCACTTCAATAGATTTTCGTAACTAAAGGCGGATTGGTTTTCAGGTATAACTGTTTCTTCAATGGTTAAGCAACCAATATTACGAAATTGTATAAGTATAACAAGTAGGTGGTTCGCGATAATGAATCTATTTATGTTAGTCTCCAATTCCTTCTAGGGTTAAGGAGTGCTTGTCATGTTGTTTAGGTAAGAGTCGTCTATATAAATTAATCATAGACAGAGCAGAGTTTATCATTGGTGCAACAGCAAAAAACCAAGGAGTGTGACTAGGAGAAAGGGGGGGCACCTACGTTTCTTAATACCTTGAAAAAGGAAAACGTTAGGGAGTACCTGACCTAGAAGTTGATACAATGGGAGGAGCGAACCTCAGATTAAGATCAGAAATTCTGGAGGAGATACTAGGGCTGTTACCTAAAAGGTCCATTCATCAATTTAGGCTGTTACATGGTCGTCTTTGTTGGTCAGTGTAGAGTTCCACAAATTGAGATCCAGGTCGTCGCCGCCGGAGATCAACGTCCAAAAACTCCTACATCATTACCTTAAGACGTATCCTGACTGTGCCAATCCAACAGTCCCTCGTGCAGGTCTTGAATCATTAGATTTTCCTATGGTTTCCACCAGCAAGAGATCAGTTTGTAAGATTTGTAGGATCATGCAATGGATTAGTTTGTGTTACTCAATTTGCAGAACTTAACCCGGGAATTGTTGTGTGGAATCCTAATTTTACGGGTGTCTACAGAGAATTGCCACAGCCTGAATATACATCCGGTCCTGATTATTACGGTCTTGCGCCACTAGCTTATGGTTTTGGACATGATTCGGCTGGTGATGATTACAAGGTCTTTCTAGCTGCATATCACCCTTATGCTCCCATTCCGGAAGAAGAAGTTCAAGTTTTCTCACTTAAGACAGGTTCCTGGAAAAAGGTGGAAATTCATAGCAGATACTTGCACCTGTTTCAAGAAGGACTCAGAAAGATTCAAGGAAGGCGCTTCCACATGATTCGAGCAGCGGATAGGGATCTGTACTTGAATGGTGCACTTCATTGGGAAAGTCTGACTCGTGAGAAGATCATTGCTTTTGATTTGGTGGAGGAGAAGTTTACTGATGGCCGAGCCCCTCTCACTGAAGACAGGTTGTTGGAAAAGTGTGAAAAATCCTGACAGATACCTGCAACATATTCTACATGGGCCTTCGGTGGGTTTCTACCTGAATGGTGCACTTCACTGGAGCAAGAGAGATGCTGCAAAAAATTACCGCTTTCGATTTGGTGAAGGAATCATTTTACGATGTCCCAGCCCCTCCGCAGCAAAGAAGTTGGGAACACAAGGGCATAGGAATGGTGGGAGAATATCTGTGTATGTGTTGGTCTCAAGCGCCACGTTCTGAGTGCAGTGTTGTTTGGGTCATGAAGGAATACTTGAACGAGAAATCACGGGTTCCTTTCATTGAATATTGTACGTCGTTGCGTGATGAGTGCACTGTTTGCTATCATTGCAACTTCATAGCAGATTCTGTACAGGATAAGGAGGATGGCGGAATACCTGATGTTTTACTTGCATGATGAGGACGTACCTACTACTACAACTGAAATACTCAAATGGGATAAGAATCTTGGAAAATCAGATGGAGATGGAGTGGATGAGGGAGTGGTCAGGGTAAATTATTATAATCATTCGGCATTCACCCCATATAGGGAAGCTCTCACCTCTCCGTATCCTTCTTTGGTGATGAACCATGGATTTTGAACATTGATCTCTAAACAAAGGCAGCTGCTTGAACTAGGCAAATTGAGGTGGGTTAAGAGCGGGATCCATGGAATTTATTCATCTCTCACCCAAAATTTTTCATTTGTATTGAATATTACATTCTACATAAATAGAACGATGAGATATTTGATTAACAGATATATATAGAATAACAAGAATGTACAAATCACCAGTAAAGCAAGACACCGTACAAGGAATGAAAACAAAGCAGGAACTGCCTAAATAACGCATTGGCTGAGCTAAATCAAAAATTACATGAAAATTAATGATATCATGAAAAATGACTTCAGTTTGACTTTTGGATTGAATTACTTGTTTTCTGCTCCTTAAAACTTGGGATAATTAATTGAAAGAGAAAGAAAAATGTGTAAATCGATATGGTGCTGGTGTTATTGAAGGCTGAGATGGAGGTGTCATGTTGGCTGCTTGGGATACAGTAAGGTTGCAAGTTTACACAACCCATAAATTATTTGTCTTCAGAATAGGTATATACTACTAAGGTTGCAAGTTTCTTCCCATTCAGCCATTTCCGTGGAGCTACTATAATCATCCTTCCTTTAATCAATTTTTTTTTTTTTTCCTTTCCTGAAGTTATCCTTTGCTTTGGAAAGAGAACAACTTCTAGGGTTGCAAGTAGGCTCATACACATTTTCAGGACTCATGTGAAGCGCTACCAAAGACGCATAGACAACTTTCAGATCAAAGCTTGATGCCTTCCTTTTTCTGCAATCACTCCATTTTTAAATACTGCAACTAAATCTTCGTTCCTGATGTAGCTTGGTCAGTCTATGCGCTACCACAACTGTAGTTCTGTTCACCATGGCCTGGTCTAATGCAGCTTGAACCACCCTGTCTGTCTTTGCTTCTGCTCTCAAGACAGTTGAACCCCACACTCTCCAACAGCAGTATCATACCCCTTCAATTTGCATTGCCTAGACAAAAATTGTCAACTATTTTTTGTCCAGCCTTAGGAAGTTTGTTTACTACCAACTGTACTGCTCCAAGAAGTTTATTCTATAGTTTCATTGTATTTACGAAGAAATAGTAGAACCGATGGAGGCGAGGTTTGAGTTTAAAATTGTTAATTTTAGTAATTGTCGCCTGTTGCATACTACTGATTTACTTGTGGGCATTGGTTTTGGAAAGAGAGCAACTTGAGAGTTGCAAGCAAGCTCTGTGTGAAGTGCTACCAGGGACGCATTGAGACCGCGCCTTTGATGTTCATCAAAGCTTCATGCCTTCCTTTCTCTGTAATCACTCCATTTTTAACTACGGCTTGTCATAAGCTGAAGCCAATTCACAATGAGCCTCAATCAGAATGGTTTTTCAGGCTTCAGGCATGGTTAATTCAGGTTCCTTTTATTGAATATATGGTGCGATTTCACACCATCTTTCTACAATAGATTTTAGTAACGATCGAACGGAATAGTTTTTAGGTATAACTGTTTAATTCTCCAGTGGTTACGCAACCACTATTACGAAATTGTAAAATTATAACAAGTAGGCGGTTCGCGATAATACATCTATTTGTGTTAGTCCAATTCCTTCTAGGTTAGGGAGTGCTTGTCTTGTTGGTTATCAGGTTTCAGCGGCTTTCTTCTTAGCAACTAGCGTGATGTAAGAGCAATTTAGGCCTCTTGGAAGGGATCCTAAGACAAAAAAAAAATTTCAACATCTTTTGCGGAAAAAAAAAATTGAACACGTCAGGACCTGATGCCTTGCCACTGTCACATGCCCAAATTGCTGCTTTAATTTCTTCCATGGCGAGAGATTGAGAGATTGGAGCGATCAATTTTGGGGGAATGGATTAGTCTATACCATCAATTCAGATTAGTCTCCAAGTCATGGCCATCTTTATTGGTCATGGTCCTCTTTACGTACTGCCACTTCACTTCAATAGATTTTATAAAGAGTGCTTGTCTTGCCGGTTAAGTAAGAGTCATCTATATAAATAAGCATAGACAGAGCAGAGTTTATCATTAGTAGTGTAATAGTAAAACACCACGGTGTGTGACTAGAGCGAAAGCTAGTTTATCCCTACTGAAATACTCAAATGTATTAAGAATCTTGGAAAATCAGACAGAGATGAAGTGGATGAGGGAGGAGTCACGATTAAATATTATGAGCATTCGCGATCAATCCCATATAGGGAAGCTCTCACCTCTCCTTATCCTTCTTTGATTTTGAACATTGATCCCTAAACAAAGGCAGCAGTTTGCACTATGCAGATTGAGGTGCGTTAACTGTTAAGGGCGGGATCCAAGGTTTATTCACCTCTTTTTTTTTTTGTTTGAAGATTTATTCTTCTCGCACTCAAATTTTTTCATTTAGAGTGAATATTACGTTCTACACAAATCGAGAGTTCGTTCTAGTCATCCCCTTTCAGTTTCCTTCATCAAATTTTTTAGTAGTTTCGTTGATTAATTAGGTTTCTATTTCCTGTACTTCCATATTCTATTTAAAGGGCAGAAATCTGTAAGGAGCCAACTATATCAAAGCTTAGCCTTCCTCTGAACCAGGCAAAGGGCAGATGCAAGATCGAATTAATTAATTTGCATCTGTTCCTTTTCATCGAAGAACAGATGCAAGGGTAGGAATCCTATTTGAAAGTATAAAAGTTTATGTAGTGTTGGCAACTTCTTAGATCTTGGGATATGATTTTATTGCAAACAGTACAATACTTGAATCTTCATACCAACAAACAAGAAGTAAGAGAATAGATCTTTTGTCGGTCACCCTTGTTGGGGAAAATCGGGTAATTTTCCCACTACAACAAACAACTAGTGAATTGAACTGATTCGATAATTCTCAGGAAAGATGGCCTAGCCTATCTCGTTAGACAAAATTATCATTCCAAGATAAATCCCCAGGAAAGACTGGAGGAACAATGGTTCACTTAAAACCCCTAGACGGGACTCACTTGCACAGTGTTTTAATTCACAACCTATACCCGACAAAAGCGGCTTAGCCGGCCAATAAATGAAACAAGGCGGCTTTGCCAGCCAAGAAAGAGATAAGGCGGCTTAGGCGGCCAATGTTGAATACTAAGCAAAATAAACAAATGCGGAAATTAAAGGCGGAATAGGAATGAAGTGTTCAAATTTGATATGAAGTTGTAAACTTACATGTCACAGATATGACCTGTTACAATAGGTAGATGGGTATAATGACCTGGTCAAACCAAACTGAAGGGTCAAAATCAAAGAAACCAAAATTGGTGGGCTAAAATCAAAACCAATGCCAAACTGGAGGGTGAAAATCCTTATTAGGCCAAAAAAAAAAAACAACGACATGCATCCTTGTCGGTTAGGTAGACAATTTGCAATCGATATGTGTTAGCCCACAGTCGGTTTAGGTTAATGATTTTTTTTTTCATAAATACACATAGTAGAGTTTATTCTTAGTGCAGTAGTTGTGAGAAAGCCGAAAAGCCAGAGAAGGGGCTAGCGATTCGCTTTCCTTCGACACAAAACTCTAACACAACCCCCAAAGTTAATTGGTATAACGACAACAGGAAATTTTACATTACCATCAGCAATTGCTGAGGAAATACTCTTGTTGTTACCATACCAGTGCATTCATCGATTCAGGTCCGTCTCCAAGTCTTGGTCTTCTTTATTGGTCAGTGAAGGATTCCAAAAATTGAGGTTCAAATCTTCACCTCCGGAGCTCAACGTCCAAAAGATCCTGCATAGTTTTAATGGTTGCTACGGAGAGGATTATGGTATGCCTCTCGAATCCTTTGATTATTGTGGCGGTGAAGAAACTTGTGCCCATTTTTTTTTTCCAATAAAAAGAAGATTTTTAAAATTGAAAGGATCATGCAACGGATTAGTTTGTTTAACTCAAGAGTCACTAGTTAATACCTGTCGGGACATATTTCTGTGAAATCCTTTTACGGGTGTCTATAGAAATTTGCCACATACTAAAGGTATGTCCGGTCGTTATGGTGTCTACCATATTTCTGTGAAATCCTTTTACGGGTGTCTATAGAAATTTGCCACATACTAAAGGTATGTCCGGTCGTTATGGTGTCTACCGTGCTTATGGTTTCGGCTATGATTCGGTTGCCGATGATTAAAAGGTCTTTTTAGCTGTAGTTGGTCGTGTTAGCATCAGAAATAAAGTTCGCCATCTGGATCCTGTAGTTCAAATCTTATCCCTGAAGTCAGGTTCTTGGAAAAATGTGGAAAATCCTGACAGATACTTGCAAGATAATTTAAAAGGGGGCTCAGTGGGTCTCTTCTTGAATGGTGTTGTTTACACCAAAACCAAAATCGTGATGTACTACATGTCGTTCATGTTCGGGCTCTTTCTGGTCAAAGGCCGGTACTGTGCTCTTAAAGGCCCAACAGTCTTTCTTTGGTATATGGTCCAAGACCGATGTCATCCATTGGTCCAAGACCGATGTCATCCACTGGTCCAAGACCGATGTCATCCACAGGTCCAAGACCGATGTCACCCACTGGTCCAAGACCGATGTCATCCACAGGTCCGATATCATCCATTGGGCTAGGATCGATGCCATGGGTCTCCTGTCTTTCATTGGATTAAGCCCGATATCCAGTCCAGGTCGGGGGCACTATATTGGGATTTATGTCTTTCCAAGTCCGGTGTTTTATGCTGGACAAGGATCGATTCTTGGACTTGAATTTGAATCATGATTTTGGATATTATCAAATCGTTAGATGATCGAATTGACTTGCGATCAGGAAAGTCCACAAGCCGTTAGGGTTTGCGCAATCCTCTGTGTTTTCTTTTCTTTTCGTATTTGAAAGTTAAAAGGGAAGATATCGGGGTTCAGAGCATATCCGCCTCAAGCGATGTTTAGAATTCAAAATAAGGTTTTTGGGCGTTTTTTTGTTTTATCAATTATTTTGTGACAACCTATATGAGGTTATTGATAATACTTGTATCGGGATCCAGAAAAATCAATCAAAGACCGGCTTCACAACAGATGACCTTGGGAATTCCACAAAGGTATGATCATGCGTAAATAATATGGGGGACGATCTTTGTATTGAATTCCGAAAAAGTATGTGTAATGGACATGGCTACTTCGGGCGACCTATGGAGATGTTTTCATCGTGAAGACTTCAGGGGTTGCTTCGGTTGAGCCGAGCCATAAACCGGCCCGAGTAGTGGTTTTGATGGTTGCCGTTCCTTGGGTCAAGCCTGGTGTTCAGAGTGTTAAAATTTCGTAGGGGAAACGAGTGTTCTTTATTGATCAGTCGTAACGAAGAAATTAAATGAGTAGGTCGATATAGGTCACCTAGGAAAGAAAGAGACCGTTCAAAGCGGTCAATCGAAGTATTTAGCCAAAAGCAAAGACCGTTGTCTATCGGTCATTGTTCACGAAACAAGTAAAGCAAGTAGAAGATACTGTGAAGAGGCAAGACCATTATATCGGTTTACTGAGCTGCTACTCTGATTCGTCGTTCGAAGAAGGGAGTGCGGCTTGAAGCTGGCGGATGCATCAGTTTGCAGCCTTGTGGCGCTTGTCTTCCTCCTTCATGACTTGCTATTTGGCCTTTAGTTGCTCAATTTCTGTTACAATGGCCTTTATTTTTTCTGCTCTGTGGCAACAGGACATCAGGAGCTCCTTCTCTTGCTGCTTTTCGGCCAATGTTTTAGTTTGAAAGTCCTTTAGTTTGGATAAGAGTTCGAATATCTCTTTCTCTTTTTGGCTATGGAGGAACGGAGATTATTTACAACTTTTACATCAGCCTTCATTTGGCCTGAAATGGCCTCTATGTTTCTGGTGTTAATTTCAATGTGACAACTTACATCTTTTTGGTTGGCCTGTGTGGATGATTTTAACTTCACGAAGAAGTCATGATCGTCCTGCGCATGTGAGAAGAAGGAGGTTAAGCTGGGTAAGAGTTCTTTTCCAGCAAGTAGCCCAGTATGTGTCTTCAAGGTTTTGAGTCTCTGCAGCTCGGTTGACAAGTTCCTGGTCTTTTAGGCCAGAGACTCCTTTCTTGATGAACTCTTTTAAAAAGGTTATGGTCTTCTTTATTTGCTGGTGTCGATTATCCATTTGTTGAGCGGGGTTGGTGGTATTGCTTTGGTTCTTGTTTCCAAGCCATGTAAGTAGTTCCTGTTCAAAATCAAGGGTAAATAAGATGTAGTGCATCAGCATGGCTACAAGAAGGGAAGTTTTGATTACTGATCTTTATGGCTTCTAGGGCCTCTGGTTTCTTGCCTTGATTGGCCCAAGGAGGGGGGGTGTTTTTGCTTGGTGGTGTCGATTGTTCTTGGGCTCCCATGCTTTTGTTTGGAGCTTCGATGGCTGGTAGGGTATGTTAGTGTAATATGCCCAAAAGCCAATCAATGGATGATTATTTGTAATCATGTATACACATTAAGGTTATTCCAATAAATATGATTATGAGATAATCGCTTGCACATATTTATAACCCTAGAATATTTATATATTCTTAAAATGTCCCTAGTCGATTATTATTATGGATGGGTTGTAATAATAAATTAAGACTAGCGCATGTTAATAATTGTATGAGATACGAATTCTACATACGGGTACAAGTTAGAGAACTTGTGGACTGGACCGACCCACATAAGAACCCTACATGGAACGTTATATGGTTGTCATTAGTGGTTCTTATATGTATTGTCCTTAGACCTGAGATCATCAAGGTTCCCAGCATATGAGTCGTATACTTTGATATTATTCCTAGTCATCCGTAACTGGGTGGTCTTAAGGGTAATCATTGGGTATATGATAAATGTGTAGTGGGTTTTGATTGATCAAAATGGGATTCGTCTGACCCATATAACGGGTATATTATCAGATGGGCTTCTTGATAGAGTTGAACTGTTAAATGTATGGCCATGCTCGGATTATATGATATGGTGATATCATGAGTAACAGTTTTACACAGTTGACTCGAGGATCAAGAGACCGAGATTGAACATATACGAGAATGACATTTTCCATGTCTCGGTTTAATCTTGATAATGGGACGAAAGGACGATGACATGTTTACGAGGCATATTGAATCAGTACTGATCTTGTCGTTCGGGTAGCAATAATGTGTTGCTATAATTGTAAAATGATATTTTACAATTATTGTCGGACGTTACAAGTGCCTACAGGGTCACACACATAGAACCGTTGATTCGAGCAGGTGGTTGAACCGTGGTTGGACCATGGTTCGACCGGGTGTGGTTGGACCGCGGTTGGACCGTGGTTGGACCAGTGTCGTTTTGGGCTGGCTTGGTTCAGTAATTGTCAGAATTATTAGACCAAATTATTGATGTGATGTGTGTTTGTACATTAGTGGAGACAAGATTAGGTGGAGACATAATCATGTTGGGAATGGGCCATTATGTTTGCCATTACCCATTGTCTTTTAGCACTAATTGAAGTGGGTAATCTGATTACTCTCCTCCACCATTGCATTCTGGTTTTTGTGAGTCTTGAGAGTTTTTTCAGACTAGTAAGAACATACACAAACACTTCTTTTCTTTGAGAAAGAAAGAAGAACAAAACACACCACAAAGCTCCCGGATTTCAGCAGCTAGCACCTCATTTCGGGAGAGCTCGAGTTGATCAACGTGTGACGATTTCCGGCTTGACATAACAGTTCGTGTGGATACCGTAGAGGAGCAGGATATCCTTCTTGCTCTAGCTGATTCGGTTCTTCAGTTGGGTGAAAGATCCTAACCGTTTCAGGTATTTTCATTTTTGTTGTTCGATTTAGTTGCTTCACTTGGATCCTTCATGTGTTTCCGGGTTTCTGCTGTGCATTTGTTGCATTTAGATTGTCTAGTTTGCATGATCGGAAACTTACAGGGTAGTCATGCTCTGTTCCCCTAGTAGTGCTTCCAAAGAAGTTTAGATCCTAGTAGGTGCTTTGACAGTATTCGGTGTGGGTTCTTTGTTGGTGATAGCCATCATGGCCTGGTTGGCTTTTGTAAGGCATCGATTGTCCTGGTTTCAAGTGTGGTATCGGTCGCCAAGTCTTTGTGGGTTGCCTATGGAGCATCGACCGGTGTGTCCTGGTTGGCTTTCTGTGAGGCATCGGTCATCATATCCTTGTGGGTTGTTCGTGGGGCATCAGCCGGTGTGACCTGGATGGCTTTCTGTGAGACATCGATTGTGGTGACTTTGTGGACTTTATGCAAGGCATTGGTCACTTCTTGGTAGTCGTCGCTCTTTCCTGTGTTTGAAAGAGTTGCCGCCTCCTGGTCATCGAGTATTTCGACGATCTCAGTTGTGTTGGTGCCTTGTTCCTCGTCGTTGGCTTCATTCTCAAGAGTTGGAGACATCACTGTTTCGTGAGTCATGGGTTAAAAGTTGCAAAAATAGCCTAATCTGTGTTCAGTTTAAGAGAATACCTTGATCCTGTAGCTCAACAAGCTCTGCATCAAGTACTTCAACCAACTTCCCTTCCGGAGTTTGCCGCATCAGCTTATAACTTTGTGGAGGCGCCATGACCCAGTTGCCTAGGTTTGGGAGAGGACTTGATAGCATGGGAGTTGTGTTCCTAGGTGCTTGCAGGAGTTTTTTCGGTTAAAGATGAAATGGAGAGGTCAATTTGAGCTATAAATTCGTTTAGGAATACTTGAAATCTTTAATTACCTTGTATTCCTCCGGCGTTGTCTCCTCCTCGGGCATTTCGTTGCCGGATTTCCGCTTCGGCTTTGTGGCTATCTGGTTTGCAGGTTTATCTACTGCAGCTAAAGAATTATTAGTCACAAAGAACGTAATTGAGGGTGTTTGAAAGCGAAAGGATTGAGCATGCTTACCTAGTGGGGTTGTCAGATTGATTAAATCTAGGACGTCTTCGAAGGCTGCCTCAAAGATGACCGCTGCTTTCCTTTTCCCACCAACGTTGCGCCTGTATTGATTTTGCAGGTCTGGTTTCCAGGATTCTTGGGACTTTGCACTCCCTGAAGAGGAATCATTGGCAAAGGATAGATTGGATTCATGCCGCTCTGTTGGTGACCTTTGGACGTTTGTCCGAGGCTTTGTTGAAAGAGAAAAGTAAAGGAACGGGGATGTATTGTGTGAAGCCCAATTGTTCACTACAATAGTGGGGATTGTAGGCCTCGAACCCGCATCGGTTGTTCCGTAGATCAATGTATGTGTAATGGGGTAGGTCTCTTGCCGTTAGGATACTTTGCCATGTGGTTCGACGAGAAGCATGGTGTTTTCATCCAGATCGAGCTCGGAGTTGTTCAAGTATTTAGGTCCCCAGGCTAGTCATTCTTCTATCTCCTCATTTGAGTCAGATGGCGAATCAATTAGGCGCTTGTAGACCAGCTGACGGACTGTGCACATCCTGGAAGGGCTTTTTTTGTGCCAGATTATGGAAGAAGGCTAGGTGGGTCTGTGCGTCCTATATGATGTTTTGGGCCGTTAGTAGCCGAGGGTAGAAGCAGATGGAATCTTTGGGTCCTCATGGTGATCTGTCGTACTTGAAAACTTCTAGAAAGGAGGCAGTCATCCAAAGTTGTACTAGCCATATCGGTCCAACAACGTGAGCCAAGAATTGTTCCTGATCTAGGGAGGTGTAAGTATCCGGGCATGCAAACTTCACAATCAAGTGCAGTGGAAAAACCCGGAAACCTTGGAGGATCCAAGTGAAGCAACTAAATCGAACAACAAAAATGAACATACCTGAAACGGTTGGGATCTTTCACCTAACTGAAGAACCGAATCAGCTAGAGCCGGAAGGATATTCTGCTCCTCTATGGTATCCATACGAACTGTCAATCACCGGCCGGAATCGTCTCACGATCTCCAACCTCCGAGCACTCCCGAACCGTGGTGTTAGCTACGGATTTCCGGGAGCTATATGTGGTGTCTATGGTATCTCTTTCTTTCACAAAGAAGAGAGGAAGATGTGTGTGTGTTACTTGCTCTGAAAAACTCAGAATTTAGAATGCAAGAGTGAAAGAGGGAGAGAGTGATCTGATCACAAAAACACACCCAATTAGTGCATAGTTAATTAGACAAAATGGCCAACATAATGGCAAACATAATGGTCCACCAAAAGGATGATTATGATGGCCATTATCTTCTCTACCACTGGTGCACTAACCAACACATCACAGCACTTATTTTGGTTAAATAATTCTGACAATCACTGAACCAAACCAGCCCAAAATGACCACGGTCCAACCACTATCCAACCGCGGTCTAACCACACCCGGTCGAACCATGGTCCAACCACGGTTCCACCACCTGCTCGAATCAACGGTTCTATGTGTGTGACCCTGTAGGCACTTGTAATGTCTGGCAATAATTGTAAAATCTCATTTTACAATTATAAGCAAAGAGTGGCGTCTAGCAACACATCATTGCTACCCGAACGACAAGATCAGTACTGATTCTATATGCCTCGGAATATGTCATCGTCCTTTCGTCCCATTATCAAGATTAAACCGAGACATGGAAAATGTCAATCCCGTATATGTTTAATCTTAGTTTCTTGATCCCCGAGTTAACTGTGTAAAACGGATCCTAATGATATCACCATATCATACAATCCGAGCATGGCCATGCATTTACAGTTCAACTCTATCAAGAGGCCCATCTGATAATATACCCGTTATATGGGTCGGACGAATCCCATCTTGATCAATCAAAACCCACTACACATTTATCATATACCCAATGATTACCCTTAAGTCCACCCAGTTACGGATGACTAGGAATAATATCAAAGTATATGACTCACATGTTGGGAACCTTGATGATCTCAGGTCTAAGGACAATACATATAAGAACCACTAATGACAATCTTATAACGTTCCATGTAGGGTTCTTATGTGGGTCGGTCCAGTCCACAAGTTCTCTAACTTGTACCCGTATGTAGAATTCGTATCTCATACAATTCTTAACATACGCTAGTCTTAATTTATTATTACAACCCATCCATAATAATAATCGACTAGGGACATTTTAAAAATACAAAGTATTCTAGGGTTATAAATATGTGCAAGCGATTTTCTCATAATCATATTTATTGGAATAACCTTAATGTGTATACATGATTACAAATAATATACTTAAGGATGTTCTTCTCAAGTACTTAAGGATGTTCTTAACTGCTGTCCAGTGACTCTCACCGGGATCAGCTTGGTATCTGCTTGTGACACTCAAAGCATAAGCGACATCCGGTCGAGTACATAGCATGGCATACATGATAGATCCTATTGCAGAAGCATAAGGAATCTGGCTCATCCGCTCTCTCTCCTTAGTCATACTAGGACATTGATTCTTTGAGAGAGATATGCCATGTGACAAGGGCAAGAATCCTTTCTTGGAATCTTGCATACTAAACCTCTTTAGCACCTTGTCAATATACGTACTCTGACTTAGCCCGAGAAGCCTTTTGGATCTATCTCTATAGATCTTTATACCTAACATTTAGGCAGCTTCTCCTAAGTCCTTCGTCGAGAAATTTTCCTAACCAAGCCTTTACAGACTGTAGTGTCGGAATGTCATTCCCAATGAGTAGGATGTCGTTAACGTACAACAACAAGAAAACAATAGTGCTCCCACTAACCTTCCTGTAACACATGGTTCATCTTCGTTCTTAATGAAACCAAACTCTTTGATCACATCATTAAAACGAAGATTCCAACTCCTAGAAGCTTGCTTTAATCCAAAAAGAGTCTCTGCAACTTGCATACTATATTGGCATTCTCTGGATCGACAAAACCTTCAGGTTGTGTCATGTACACATCCTCAAAAAAATTTCCATTAAGGAAAGCGGTTTTGACATCCATTTGCCATATCTCATAATCATAGTATGCTGCTATAACCAATAGGATCTGGATGGATTTAACCATGGCAACTGGTGAGAAAGTTTCATCATAGTAAATACAATGAACTTGCTTGAAACCTTTCGCAACTAATCGCCCTTTATAGGTAATCACATTACCATCTATGTCGGTCTTTTCTTAAAGACCCACTTGCACCCTATGGGTTTTACCCCTTCATGTGGATCAACCAAGGTCCATACCTTGTTTTGATACATGGATTCCATTTCCGAATTCATGGCTTCTAGCCACTTCTTGGAGTCCGGACCCGTAATGGCCTGCTGATAGGAAGTGGGCTCATCCTCATCTATGAGCATCACATCTCCAGTATGAGTCATAAGAAATCCATATCTCTCAGGCTCATACCGAATCCTATCCGACCTACGCGGTCCATGTGTTATAGGTACAGGATTCTCATCCACAACATCTTGTGGTTCCTGTCCTTATTCCATCTCAGTCTCTTGATCTCGAACTTCTTTGAGTTCTATTTTTCTCCCACTGATCCCTCTAGAAATAAATTCTTTTTCTAGAAAAATAGCAGTCCGAGCAACAAACACTTTGTGGTTGGTGGGATTATAGAAGTAATACCCTTTTGTTTCCTTAGGGTGTCCTACAAAGATGCACTTCTCGGATTTAGGGCCGAGTTTATCTGATGCTTCACGTCTCACGTAAGCCTCACAACCCCAAATCCTCATAAAAGACAAATTGGGACGCTTCCCGGTCCATATCTCATATGGTGTCTTTTCAACCGATTTCGATGGAACACGGTTAAGTGTAAAAGCAGCACTCAATAATGCATGTCCCAAAATGAAAAAGGAAGGTCTGCATGACTCATCATAGAACGAACCATGACTAACAAAGTTCTATTCCTCCTTTCAGATACACCATTCCATTGAGGTGTCCCTGGTGGAGTAAGTTGTGATACTATACCACAATCCTTTAGATGAACAAGAAATTCTCGGCTTAAGTATTCACCACCTCGATCAGATCGAAGCATCTTAATACTCTTTCCGAGTTGATTCTGTACTTCATTCTTGAATTCTTTGAGCTTTTCAAAGGATTCAGACTTGTATTTCATAAGATACACATAGCCATATCTACTGTAATCATCAGTAAATATAAAGAAGTACTGAAAACTACCTCTAGCCTATGTAGACATAGGTCCGCATACATCAGAAGTATTAGACCTAACAAGTCCGAAGCTCTTTCTCCTTTACCAGTAAAGGGAGCCTTCGTCATTTTGCCTAATAAACATGACTCACTTGTCTCACATGATTCAAAATCAAATGAGTCTAAAAGTCCATCTTTATGGAGTTTAGCAATACGAGTCTCGTTTATATGGCCCAAACGACAATGCCAAAGGTAGGTTTCATTAGAATCGTTCATTCTAACCTTCTTCGTATTAACGTTATAGATTGGTGTTTCTAGGTTTAGAACATACAAACCATTGCTCAAATATGCACCACCATAATAAATATCATTGAAATAAATAGAACAACATTTGTTCTTTATTACAAATGAAAAGCCTTTCTTGTCCAGACAAGAAACAGAAATCAAATTCCTGCTTATGGTAGGTACATAATAGCAATCATCAAGTTCCAAAACCAAACCACTTGGTAAAGATAGATAATAAGTCCCTACGACCAATGCAGCAACCCTTGCTCCATTTCCGACGCATAGGTCTATCTCACCCTTTGCCAATCTCCTACTCTTTCTTAGTTCCTGCACATTTACACAAATGTGAGAACCACATCCAGTATCTAATACCCATGATGCAGAGATAGAGATATTAGCTTCTATAACGAAAATACCTGAAGTGGAAGTCTCACTTCCCTTCCTTTTCTTCACCTCTTCAAGGTAAATAGGGCAGTTGTGCTTCCAATGGCCCGGTTTATTGCAATGGAAACAATGTCCTTCCTTTGCAATACCACCCTTGGGTTTCAGCACATGATCACAAGAAGATGCACATACACCAAACTTTTTGGCACATTTCTTTTTCTTGTTAAACTTTGCTTTACCCTTTCCTTTGGCTTTTCCGATCATCATAATGTTGGATTTGTTTGCCCTCATTTGTTGCTCAACTGTTCCCAACATGTTAAGCAACTCAGATAATGATTTGTCAAGATGATTCATATTGAAGTTCATGACAAATTGGCTGTAACTATCCGGCAACGATTGCAGGACTAGATCAACAGCCAACTCCCTCTGCAAAGGAAAACCAAGAACCTCAAGGCTCTCAATGTATCTAATCATTTTGAGCACATGAGGTCTCACGGGTGATGACTCAGCCATTTTGCATTGGAACAATGCCTTAGAGGTCTCGTACCTCTCATGCCTTGCTTGCTCTTCAAAGAGCATTTTCAGATGTTCGATCATATCGAATGCACCCAAGTTCTCATGTTGCTTCTGAAGCTCAGAGTCCATGTCAACTAGCATAAGGCATGTTGCATCTAATGCATCATCAAGGTGCTTCTTGTAAGCATCCCTTTCTGCCCTTGGAGCATTAGGCGCCGGTTCATCCGGAACAGGCCCTTCGAGGATATACAACTTCTTTTCTTGTTTGAGGACTATCCTCAAGTTGTGATACCATTTTAGGAAGTTATTCCCATTCAACTTTTCCTTCTCAATGACAGATCGCAGTGACATTGTGCTAGTGTTTTGTGCCATGGAAATTCTACAACAAAGATCAACTCACACAAATAAGAGTCATGCATACAAAATCATTTAACAAGGAATTCTATTAAATGATGCTCCTACTATGAAAACAAAATAATCATGAGTAGGCCAAGATCCATATTTCACTACAATATAAGTCAGCTTTGGCAGATCGCCTACATCATAGCTATTTAGGTAGACAACTCTTGTTAATTACATCTCATGTAACTCTCGGATAGTTGAGTGAACAACACTTGTTCTTATCTATCTCATACACTTAACTCAACTCCTTGCCTCTAAGTCCTCAATCCAATTAAGATGACCTAGTTAAGTCCAAACCCACAATAAGCAATTCAGATATACAATTATCCAGTCGCACCTTGCTAGGATAAACGTAGGCACCTTGCTTTGGCAAAACCTACCTAATATTGATCTAAGCAATGATGAGTGCTTATCTTGGAAGGAAATTAAGAACATAATATTTATATCAACAATTGTTTCCATGCGTAACAATTATGCCATCTCATCTTGCTAAGATAAACATTGGCACCTTGCTTTGTCAAAACCTACCAAATGTTGATCTAAGCAATGATGAATACTTCTCAACAATTGTATCCATACATGTCATGTATGTAATTCACAAATTATATATCTCACATACAATAACAATGCATCATATGCAATATAAGCCGCTACGCAAAGGTAGCACAGCGGTCCCGCTAGCTGGTTAGCGGGCGGGGTCAAGGGGCAGCGCCCTTGCAAGGCCCAAAAATTATATGAACATCGATGTTTTAAGAATCCGATTCCCCCAACAACCTGGCATGCTCATGGACATCGATGTCCTATCCTAAACATCGATGTCATTTGGCCTCTGGAACACAAGAACATCGATGTCTAGACCTCAACATCGATGTTCAACACTTGAACATCGATGTTTGATTCTTGAACATCGATGTTGGAAGGTTCTGAAAGTCAAAGAATTAGGTAGTAGTTTTAAACATCAATGTCTAACCCTTAAACATCGATGTAGGACTCATGAACATCGATGTTCAAACCTGAACACCGATGTTGGAGACCTTTGCCAATTCAAGTTTCATGGCAGTAATTTTAAACATCGATGTATAGGCCCTAAACATCGATGTTTCTGTCCTGAACATCGATGTTCCCTACTGAACATCGATGTTTCAGACTGCTGCCAAGGCCAAAACTCATGTGAACATCGATGTTCAACCATTGAACATCGATGTTCTGGCCTTGATGCACTAGAACGACCATCGTTCCTTACGAAAACCGACAATCAATTTTCCTTTTGTCGAACCTCTTCGACTTACTGCCATGAACCTCTTGATTGATATCACATACCAATCAAGTGCTTGTTGTCAAAACCCTTTTGACACAACCAAACTCAACATATATATCACATATACATAATTGAAAACAATATATCATGATCACGCTTTATCACATAGAACATTTCATGTATATTTACAAAACATATCAAACATATGCACATAAATTCGGTTTAGAACTTCACAAGAGGCTTCGCTACCACTGTAAGTGCCCGGGAATGCAAACTTGACAATCAACTGCAGCGGAAAAAACCCGGAAACCTTGGAGGATCCAAGTGAAGCAACTAAATCGAACAACAAAAATGAACATACCTGAAACGGTTAGGATCTTTCACCTAATTAAAGAATCGAATCAGCTAGAGCCGGAAGGATATCCTGCTCCTCCATGGTATCCACATGAACCGTCAATCACCGGCAGGAATAGTCTCACGATCTCCAACCCCCGAGCACTCCCGAACCGTGGTGCTAGCTACGGATTTCTAGGAGCTATATGTGGTGTCTATGGTATCTCTTTCTTTCACAAAGAAGAGAGGAAGATGTGTGTGTGTTTCTTGCTCTAAAAAACTCAGAATTCAGAATGCAAGAGTGAGAGAGGGAGAGAGTGATCAGATCACAAAAACACACCCAATTAGTGCATAGTTAATTAGACAAAATAGCCAACATAGTGGCAAACATAATGGTCCACCAAAAGGATGATTATGATGGCCATTATCTTGTCTACCACTGGTGCACTAACCAGCACATCACAACACTTATTTTGGTTCAATAATTCTGACAATCACTGAACCAAACCAGCCCAAAACGACCACGGTCCAATCGCGGTCTAACCACACCTGGTCGAACCATGGTCCAACCACGGTTCAACCACCTGCTCGAATCAACGGTTCTATGTCTGTGACCCTGTAGGCACTTGTAACATCCGGCAATAATTGTAAAATCTCGTTTTAAAATTATAAGCAAAGAGCGGCGTCTAGCAACACATCATTACTACCCGAACGACAAGATTAGTACTGATTCTATATGCCTCGGAACATGTCATCGTCCTTTCGTCCCATTATCAAGATTAAACCGAAACATGGAAAACCTCAATCTCGTATATGTTTAATCTTAGTTTCTTGATCCCCGAGTTAACTGTGTAAAACGGATCCTAATGATATCACCATATCATATAATCCGAACATGGCCATGCATTTACAGTTCAACTCTATCAAGTGGCCCATCTGATAATATACCCGTTATGTGGGTCGGACGAATCCCATGTTGATCAATGAAAACCCACTACACATTTATCATATACCCAATGATTACCCTTAAGTCCACCTAGTTACGGATGACTAGGAATAATATCAAAGTATATGACTCACATGTTGGGAACCTTGATGATCTCAGGTCTAAGGACAATATATATAAGAACCACTAATGACAATCATATAACGTTCCATGTAGGGTTCTTATGTGGGTCGGTCCAGTCCACAAGTTCTCTAACTTGTACCCGTATGTAGAATTCGTATCTCATACAATTCTTAACATACGCTAGTCTTAATTTATTATTACAACCCATCCATAATAATAATCGACTAGGGACATTTTAAGAATACAAAGTATTCTAGGGTTATAAATATGTGCAAGTGGTTATCTCATAATCATATTTATTGGAATAACCTCAATGTATATACATGACTACAATCATCCATTGATTGGCTTTTCGGCATATTACTAACAGGAGGTTAGCTCATGGAGGCCTTTGTAGATGGCTGCTAGAATTAGGGGCCCAAAAGCCAAGTGTGGTGTCCCGGTGGCCATTTGAGCCGCGATGGTCTTGAAGAAGGTAGTGACGTATGTGGAGCGAACACAGAAAACAAACTTGTTCAAGAATAGGTTCATGAGCATGAAGTGTTGAAGGTTAAGATCCTTTTCGGCCATACCATTGGATATATACGCGTCATAGTACTTTTCTTTGGGGGGGTCTTCCAAGTGTTCGCCCTCGTTGGTCAAATCTAGGGATTGCCCATGGGGATGAAGACTAAATAACATGGCTAAGTCGTAAAGGTTGATTGTCATCAGGCCGTATTTGAATACAAAGCAATTGATCGACTTGTTCAAAAAGCTTGCAAGCGTGCACAACGCGGGATGATTGATCTTGTTCTCGTCTCTTGTCAGCATGATTAAGTGATAGATTCATGTCTGCCTCCATTTGTCTCCGAAGATTGGCTCCAATGCTCTTACCCATTGTTTCCACCTTCTCATGTGGGAGATAGTGGCGAATGGCCACGTCTTGATCACTTTGTCATCATCAGTTGGTCGCGTCCATGCACTTGTGTTGATGTTGTGACCGATTGGCGTGTCGTTTTTTTTGAGAGGGCAAACTATGGATATGTAAGGTCACTTACCACTGCATGGATCGACATGTGAGATTGGCTATTGCTACGTGGACCGATCTGTGACATAGGTCGATTGATATGTGAGCTCACTTACTACTACATACATCGATATGTGGGTTTGGCTAATGCTATGTGGAGCGGTCTACAAGATAGATAGTTCTTTAAAATTTTTATTTATTGCGAATTCTACAAAGAGCGATCTATGAGATCGTTTATAAAAATATATTTTAGGTGGTGACCTTGTTCTTTCGTGGAGAAGTGTAGTTGCCGAGGATGGGTGTGATAGTAGTGGTTGTGGATCGATGGTTGGATAGGGTCGCAGGCCGTTTGTGGTCTCTTTGGGCAAGTTGGTTGATTGATGTCGCGCCCTAAATCGGGTTTTGTGTTTTGGATTTTCTAAGTTACACTAAACTAAGAAAGCATGATAATGATAAACTAATAAAAGGTAAAAATTGTTCTTTCATTGAGAGATTCTGCCCTCCTCGTACAAGTGTTATCCATAACCCCATATAGGTTATCCCAAAACAATTGATAAAATCCTAAACCGCCTAAAAACCTTATTTCAAATTCTAAACACCACACGAAGGATATCCTCTAATCCCGAGTCTTTCCCTTTTAAACTTTCAAATACGAAAAGAAATCATAGAAGATTGCGCAGGCTCTAGCGACCTGTGGAATTTCCTGATCACAAGTCAATCCTTGATTTGCCAATATCCAAACTGGCACGTATCTGTGCCAAGCATCGAGGGGTCATAGGTACAAGAAGGCGGCAGTCACCTTAGTGAGAAACTTGTGGCTAGAATTCCCGGTTGTTTGAGAAGTTTGATACGTGGTCGACAGTACTGATTGCAGACTTCTTCGCCCGAAGCGCGAGATACTTCTCCAAGTTGGATCTACAGTCGGGCTACTACCGGGTGCGTATCGCGGAAGTGTCATTTGTCCCTGGCATCTTATCTCCCGGTTGGAAGTGCAAGGCAGCCTCCCTCTTACTAGTCTTCTTGGCTGGAATCATAAAAGCCCTCCGAAAGGCAAATTTTGAGCCCCAACGACAAAAGAGCATTTTCGGGGACTAGTCCACTTCGCTTTCCTAATCAAAAGATAGGAGAGCACCCCTTCTCCCGACTGTGCGTTACATGTGCTCTAATATATACAATATTTTTGATGATAGATTGATCGCTAAATTTTTTTACAATTCGTTTTAAATTTATATTGCCAATTAATTCATTATTTACTTTTTGAAATTTTATTGTCTATTAAATTTTTATTATTTTTTAATTATTCTTTCATTTTTAAATATTTAATTAAAAAAATCAATTAACAATTAACTTTTTTTCTAGTCAGCTGCTCCTATTGTTTTTTTCGTTAATTACAGATAATTAAATTTTTAATATAAAAAAATATTTGTGAATATATTGTTAATTTTTTATAGATTTTTTCTACTTTTTTATTTTAATTCTCAGAATTTTTAATTTTGATTATATATTGTTAATATTATTTTCAATAGCTTTTCTTTATATTGTATTCATGTTGAAATGATAATTACAATTTTATTATTTCCATAATTCTTTTTTTAAATTTATTTTATATTTTTTTTGTTTTGGATGTCTCCATATTTTTATTTCATTGCATATTATGTTTTTAGAATAATTTTCTTTTTTTACTTCTATCTTGATCACTAAAAAATATATACAATTTTATTTCCTTACTATATGGTATTAAATTCCAAGCCCATATGATTCGGCTTGTATATACAATTTTATTAAATTACTAGAATTATTTCTCATAAACTATTAATTTTATTTTTTATTTTCTTCATTGTTAAAAATATTCAGTATTTAATTGTTTTTATAATTTATTCTAGCATTTATTTTATCAAATTTATTAACAATTACATTTTCACATTCCATATTTTTTGGTTCGGTTTATTAATTTCTTAGAATTATTTTGGTTTCTTGGTCTTATTTTTAAACTATTTGGTGAATACATTTTTCATTTTTTTATAAACTTTTGTCAACATATTTCTTTATTTCAGTATGGTTTCGCAGTCAGTATTACGAAATTGTACAATTATAACAAATAACGAACCTATTTGTGTTAGTCCAACTCCTTCTAGGGTTAAGAGGGCTTGTCTTGTCCCGTAAGTAAGAGTTGTCTACATAAATTAATTGTAGACAGAGCAGAGTTTATCCCTGACCTAGAAATTGTTACAATGGGAGCAGCGAACCTCAGATTCCCAACAGAAATTGTGGAGGAGAAACTATCGCTACGGCCCATTCATCGATTTAGGTCCGTCTCCAAGCCATGGTCGTCTATGCTGGTTAGTGTAAAGTTCCACAAATTGAGAACGAGGTCGTCACCACCGGAGACCAACGTCCGAAAACTCCTACGTCAAGAAAATCTAAATTATTAAGGGCTTTATTAGATTTGTGTGTGTGAAAGTGGTGAAAAAAGAAGGCAAAACGCCAAAAGTTCGAACTCGTGTTTCGGTTTGTTGATCAATTACCACTATAGTATTGTTCGCGCACGAACAGCAAGCGACCATCAACTCACCGATTCGACTGTTTGAAGAGCCAAACCGATGACCAGATTCGACCGTTGAAAGGCCGAACGGACGGTGTCGCGCGTCCTGGACTGGGTTTTGATGCTGACCTGCCGATCCGACCGATGAAAAAGCTAGACCGACAATCGAATCCGACCTTTGAATGAAGGGCCGAACGGACGAACGTCAAACACCCTAAATCGGGTTTTGTGTTTTGGGTTTTCTAAGTTACACTAAACTAAGAACGCATGATAATGATAAACTAATAAAAGGTAAAAATTGTTCTTTCATTGAGAGATTCTGCCCTCCTCGTACAAGTGTTATCCATAACCTCATATAGGTTATCCCAAAACAATTGATAAAATCCTAAACCGCCTAAAAACCTTATTTCAAATTCTAAACACCACACGAAGGATATCCTCTAATCCCGAGTCTTTCCCTTTTAAACTTTCAAATACGAAAAGAAATCATAGAAGATTGCGCAAGCTCTAGCGACCTGTGGAATTTCCTGATCACAAGTCAATCCTTGATTTGCCAATATCCAAACTCACCATTCAAAATTCAAGTCCAAGGACGACCAGCATAAAACATCGGACTTAGAAAGATACCAATCCCCATCTAGCGCCCCCAACCTGCATTGGATATCGGGCTTAGTCCAATGAAAGACGAGTGACCCAAGGCATCCTAGCCCGATGAATAACATCGGTCCTAGACCTGTGGATGACATCGGTCTTGGACCTATGGATGACATCGGTCTTGGACCTGCGGATGACATCGGTCTTGGACCTGTGGATGACATCAGTCCTGGACCTTCGGATGACATCGGTCTTGGACCTGACGACACCCCTGGACCATTTATAAGACCAGTAGTGGACATCGGTCTTGGACCAGACAAATGGGCCTTTACGATTTTGGTCCTGGTGTAAACAGTTGTCCCCCTCAGCCCTTTGATTGGAGACTATCGCAAATCGAAGGGATGATCCTTACCATCAGCCAAAATCGAGACACCAGGACTAGAAGTCAACCCAGACGAACGACATGGCAAGAGCCAACCCCCTGGACACCCCGACTGTCGATCAAGCAAAAAGACCACCCCGTCGGTCATTTGGGAAGAAAGTCAACCGTATTGATCAACCGGCCAAAAAGTCAACCCTGTCGGTCAACTGGACAAAAATCAACCTCGCCAGCCAAATCGGGTAAAAAGTCAACTCCATCGGGCAACCGAGCAAAAAGTCAAACCTGACAGTCAAACGGCCAGAAAGTCAACCTTGAAGGTCAACCGGGTCAAAAGTCAATCCCGTCGGTCGGCCAGGTAAAACGTCAACCTTACCGGTCAACATGACCAAAAGGTCAACTCCATCGGGCGGCCAGAGCAAAAGTCAACCCCATCGGTCAACAGGGTCAAGTGGCCAACTCAATCGGTCAACCAGATCAAAAGTCAACCCCACCGGTCAACAGGGTCAAAAGGTCACCTACATCGGTCAACCTGATCAAAAGTCAACCCCATCGGTCAACCAGAACAAAAGTCAACCCCACCGGTCAACCAGATCAAAAGTCAGCCCCATCGGTCAACCAGATCAAAAGTCAACCCCACCGGTCAACAGGGTCAAAAGGTCAACTCCATCGGCCAACCAGATCAAAAATCAACCCCACCGGTCAACAGGTCAAAAGGTTAACTTACAAGACATAGACCGACCTGCAAGATCCATCCATCGATCAAGACCTATGCTCTGCAATAACCCACTAAGAATGACCTGCGACAAACACAGACCCACGGCCGCTCACAAAGTGATGTAAAAGTTGACCCAGATCGATCTGGGACTATGTGGACGACCCCACTAGTCGATCTGCCTGAGACACAGATCGATCCAAGAAATAGTTGACGGGCCTCACAGATCGATCCAAGAAATAAGTGACAGCCCTCACATCGATCTACACAATAACCACAGATCGGCCCTCTCATAGCAACGACCAATCTCCCATATCGATCACAAGGAACGCCCACACCACAGTTCACATACCTTTTCCAAATAAAAGTGGATGATCCCACGACCGACCTGAGACACAGATCGATCTAAGTAATCGACACCAAGCCCGACGAGCCGACATCTGCCCACGGCCTTATCCTTCTATAAGATTTTTAATAGAACCGATTTTATATAATAAAATAAAATCGATCCAATTAACCAACACCAAGCCCGACGAGCCGACATACGCCTACGACCGACCTGAGACCCAGATCGATCCAAGTAGGCAACACCAAACCCGACGAGCCGACATATGCCCATGACCGACCTGGGACACAGATCGATCTAAGTAGCCAACACCCAACCCGACATACGCCCATGACCAACCTAGGACACAGATCGATCCATGAGCCAACCTCACACGTCGAGCAATGCAAAGGAGAATGACCCTACATATCAAAAGATCGATATCTCAAGGAAGAATGACAAGAATCGACCGGCCCACATCCCGAAACGATTTTACAAGTCGCCCCAAGCAGTCGGCCGATATCTCTTCTCAAACTCCAAGAGTCCACCACCAAATCGAATTCAATCCCTCTTCGCTCAAATAAAAATCCTTATATCACACAAAATGAGACCGGCGCCAAACCACCATCGTCGACTCTATCTCCAAGAAACTTAAGGCCAATTCCCAAAATTCCAAGATAAAATCGACCTCAAGCTTCCCTTACTCACAAAGGTTATTCGTCTCGCTAAAAAGAAAGAAACGGCGCCAAACCATCCTACAAGAAACTCTTCCCACAAGAAAAACGACGTCTACCAAAACCAAACCCTACCAATATTATTTAAGAGGACGCAATAACCACCAAGACTCAAGAAACTCACCGACCCCTCCTTTCAAAACAAGCCCAGCAACACGCGCCAAGCCCTTCAATGGCCGCCGCACCAAGGTTACCTATCGCAACTCTCCCCAAAGCTGCATCTTATGAAGGTGAAATAACAGACAAAATCGTCATCTTCAAACAAGCCGTGAACAACCTCGGCTTCTCCCTGCCCTGTTTCTCAGTGGAAAGCGGTATAGCCCTAGGTCCCTCTCTTCGCGATGACCACCCACAACACTCCATAGTCTGCCCCCTCAATAGAAAAGACATGTTAATCGGCCAAAACATTAACATGAGTGCATGGATGCGGCCAACTAGGGACGACAAAGTGATCAAGACGTGGCCATTCGCCACTATCTCCCATATGAAAAAGTGGAAACAATGGGTAAGAGCACTGGAGCCAACCTTCGGAGACAAATGGAGAGAGACTGGAATCTACCACTTAATCATGCTGACAAACGATGAGATCAAGATCAATCGACCCGTATTGTGCGCGCTTGCTAGCTTTTGGAATAAGTCGATCAATTGCTTTGTTTTCAAATTCGGTATGACCACAATCAACCTTTTCGACCTAGCTGTGTTATTTGGTCTTCATCCCCACGGACAGCCCCTGGATTTAACCAACGAAGGCGAACACCTGGAGGATCCTCCCAAAGAAGAATACTACGATGCGTACATATCCAATGGCATGGCTGAAAAGGATCCTAACCTTCAACACTTCATGTTCATGAACTTATTCCTTAATAAGTTCGTTTTTTGTGTTCGCTCCACATACGTCACCACTTTCTTCAAGACCATCGCGGCTCAAATGGCCTCCGGGACACCGCATTTGGCTTTTGGGCCCCTGGTTCTAGCAGCCATTTACAGAGGTCTCCACGAGCTAACTTCCCTAGATCAGGGACAATTCACGCCTCACGTCTCTGGGCCGCTATGGCTAGTACAACTTTGGATGACTGCCACCTTTCCAGAAGTCTTCAAATACGACAGGTCACCACGAGGACCCAAAGAATCCTTCTGCTTCTTCCCTCGGCTATTGACAGCCCAGAATGTTCTACCGGACGCACAAACCCACCTTGCCTTCTTTCATAATCTAGCACAACGAAGCCCTTCCAGGATGTGCGCAGTCCGTCAGCTGGTCTGCAAGCGACTAATTAATTCGCCATCTGACTCAAACGAAGAAGTAGAAGAACCACTAGCCTGGGGACCTGAATATTTGAACAACTCCGAATTCGATCTGGACGAAAAGCACCATGCCTTTCGTCGAACCGCATGGCAAAGTATCTTAACGGCCAGAGACTTACCGTACCACACATACATCGATCTACGGAACAATCGATGCGGGTTTGAGGCCTACAATCCCTACTACTGCAGTGAACAATTGGGTTTCACACAATATATCCCCGTTCCTCTACTTTTCTCCTTCAACAAAGCCACAGACAAACGCCCAAAAGTCACCAACCGAGCGGCAGGAATCCAAGCTATCCTTTGCCAACGGCTCCTCATCAGGGAATGCCAAGCCCCGAAAATCCTGGACATCAAACCTGCAAAATCAATACAGGCGCAACGTTGGTGGGAAAAGAAAGCAGCCGTCATCTTTGAAGCAGCCTTCGGAGACGTCCTAGATTTAATCAATCTGACAACCCCACCAGGTAAGCTCGCTCAAACTTCCGATTTCATACACTCCTAACTTCATTCTGTGTGACTAACTATCACTGGCCATAGATAAACCTACACACCAGACAACCGCAAAGCCGAAGCGAAAATCAGGCCACAAAATGCCCGAGGAAGAGACAACGCCGGAGGAACACAAGGTAATTAAAGATGTCAAGTATTTCTAAACGAATTCAGAACACAAGTTGACCTCTCCACTTTATCTTTAACAGAAAAAACTCCGGCAAGCACTAAGGAGCACAACTCCCAAGCTACCAAGTCCTCTCCCAAACTTAGGCAACTGGGTCATGGCGCCTCCACAAAAGTATAAGTTGATGCGACAAACTCCGGAAGGGAAGTTGGTCGAAGTACTTGATGCCGAACTTGTTGAGCTACAGGATCAAGGTATTCTCTTGAAAAAAACACGGGTTAAGCCTTTTTTTAAAAAAAACTTCTAACCCATGTTTCACGAAATAGCAATGTCTCCAAATCTTGAGAGTGAGGCCAATGACGAGGAACAAGAGGCGGCAACTCTCCCAAACACCAACACAACTGAGATCGTTGGAATGCCCACCGAACAAGAGGAGGCAACTCTTCCAAACACAGGAAAGAGCACTGACAACCAAGGAGCGACCAATGCCCTACAAAAAATCCACAAAGCCAACCCGATTACACCGGCCGATGCTCCACAGGCAACCCACAAGGACATGACGACCGATGCCCTACAGAAAGCCAATCCAATCACGCCGGCCGATGCTTCACAGGCAACCCACAAGGACACGACAACCGAAGCCACCCCTGGAACCAGGACAACCGATACCTTGCAAAAATCCAAACAAATCACGCCTGCTATTTCCAACAAAGAGTCTACACCAAATACCGTCAAAGCAATGACAAGGACCCAAACTTCCATGGAGGCACTACGAGGGGAACAGAGCACGACACAAGCCAAGGAAGCTCCAAACAATAGCATGGGGGTTGAAGAACCACCGACACCCCAGAACAAAAACAACCTCCCTCCTTGGGTGAACCCAGGCAAGAAACCAGAGGCCTTAGAAGCTATAAAGGTCTGTAATCAAAACTTCCCCTCTTATAACTATGCCGATGAGCTACATCTTATTCCCTTGATTTTTGCACAGGAACTACTTGCATGGCTTGGAAATAAGGACCAAAGCAATACCAACACCCCTGCTCAACAAAAGGATAATCGACACCTCCAAGTAAAGAATGCCATATCCTTCTTAAAAGAGTTCACCAAGAAAGGAATCTCTGGCCTAGGGAATCAGGAACTGGTCGACCGAGCTGTGGAGGCTCAAAACACCTTAAAGACGAACGCTGGGCTAATTGCCGACAAAGAACTCTTATCTAGTCTATCCTCCTTCTTCTCACATGCGCAGGACGATCATGACTTCTTAGTGAAGTTAAAATCATCCACACAGGCCAACCAAAAAGATGTCAATCATCATATCGAAGCTAACACCAGAAACGTGGAGGTCATTTCAAGCCAAATAAAGGCTGATGTAGAAGTCGTAAACAACCTCCGTTCCTCCATGACCCGGAAAGAGAAAGAGATACACGAACTTCTTTCCAAACTAAAGGATCTGCAGACCGAAACATTGGCTGAAAAGCAACAAGAAAAGGAGCTCCTGACATCCTGCTGCCACAAAGCAGAAAAAATAAAGGCCCTTGTAATAGAGACTGAACAACTGAAGGCGAAACAGCAAGCCATGGAGGAGGAAGACAAGCGCTGCAAGGCCGTGAACCGACGCATCCGCCAGCTTCAAGCCGCACTCCCTTCTTCAGACGACGAACTAGAATAAACCGACATAACGGTCTTTCCATCTTATTCTGTGCCTCCTCCTCAAAGTGTCTTCTAGTTGCTTTTTATTTCATGAATAATCGACCGACAAATAACAACGGTCTAAACTCTTTGACTAGATACTTTGATTGACCGCTTTGGACGATTTCTCGATAGATGACCAATATCGATCTTGTCATTTAATTTTCCTTTATGAAACCAACCAATAAAAACAACCTTTTCTCCCTTTAACAAACCAAACGCCAAGCTCAACCCATGGAACGACACCTACCAAAACCATGGCTTTGGACGATTTAAGCTCACCGCAATCAAACAACCCCTGAATTATAGACCTTCCTTACGAGAACGATCAATAAAGCGATCATTCTTCCACCCGAGGGGTCGGCCGGAGTCGCATGACCACTACCCATATTCTTACGAAATTCAACACAAAGGTCATTCCCCCACGCTATTCGTATATAAATGCACACGGCATCCATATATATGTGTAATCGTACCTCTGTAAAAAGCCCAAGGTCATCCGTCGTGAAACTATAAGCTGCGAGATGACCAATTGTTCCTTCGTATTAACTAGAACCTCCCGAAATTACTTTCCCGAACGGTCAAAAAGATCGTTCTAGCAAACGAACTCGCATCTCATAAGACGATCCCACCAAAACGTCTTAGAAAGAACTCGGCCAACAGAAAACATGGTCCGCTAATGGCCCCATGAACTGCTCTTTTTAAAAGGGAAGACTCCCCTTACAACAATAACAGAGTTCGCCTCAACCATGAACGATAGATGCAAATCGCTCAATCTTCACGAAAGTCAAAAGGGACAAAGTCGAAAGAAACACGCCGGCATAGAACGATTCCATTATCAAGGAACAAATCGTTCCATCAAATATTAACCAAGCATTGGCCTTGTAACACCACACAATAAATTTCTCGCGAACGATGATCAAATTTACATCGCCCTAGAAGTACATAAAATTAATTTATTCTTCCCACCAACTGCGTCTGTTTTGCCGGTAATCGGCATAATCCTCATCATCGATGGCCTGCCAGGGTGATGGTCTATACTTCTTGAGAAACTTTCCATTGATGGAACTATCATGAACTTGACCATCGACATCCCTCAATAGATAAGCCCCTCTTGGTAGCACCTTATGGACGCAAAAAGGACCCTCCCAAGTGGGAGACCATTTCCCAAGCTTAGCAAATTTCTTTCCAATAGGCAGAATGACCTTCCACACCAAGTCCCCTTCTCCAAAGGTCTGTACACGAACTTTCTTATTGTAAGCTCGTTCCACCTTCTTCTTCTGGGCGAGCAAATGGTCCAAGGCCTCCAAACGTTCCTCTGTAATATTGTCCGCCTCCATCGTCATGGCCATTGCATACTCATCATGGCCTAAACAGTTCTGATAAATCCTTCTAAACGAAGGGATGGTTGCCTCCACCGGCAAAACAGCATCAACACCGTACACCAACTGGAATGGAGATGTACCGGTTGCACTCTTCACAGTTGTCCTCTGGGCCCACAAAACCTCATCCAAAATTAAATGCCAAGCCTTAGGACTGGACTCGGCAATTGCTTTCTTAATGTTCATGATCAAGGTTTTGTTCGTCGCCTCTGCCTGACCATTAGCCTGTGCATAATAGGGGGATGACCGAAGGAAACGAAAACCATACTCTCTTGCAAAATGCACGATCTTCTCCCCTTTGAAGGCTTTCGCTTGATCCGTTGTAATGGTCTCTGGAGTACCGAACCTGTGGATAATATGATGCTTGATGAACTTCATGACAGAATCCTGATCAACAGATTTCACAGCTGCTGCCTCAGGCCATTTAGTAAAGTAGTCAGTAGCTACTAAGATATACTGATGGCCCTTGGATGAGGGTGGATAGATCATCCCGATGGCATCGATTGCCCATCCCCTAAAGGGCTAAGGCTTGACTACGGACGACAGCTCTTGCACTGGGATGTGTCGGATGGGAGCATGTCGCTGACACTCCTCACACCCTCTTGCAAAGTCTTCACAATCCTTGATGAGAGATGGCCAAAAATAGCCTTAGGTACGAACCTGCCACGCCATCTTTTTACCAGCCTGATGGGCTCCACAAACACCTTCATGAATTTCTGCGAGGACAAGGCATGCCTCCTTCGAATCAAGACACCTGAGCAAAACTCCACACCGGTCCCTCTTATAGAGCACACCGGCGAGTAAAACGTAATCCACGGCCCTCCTCCTTGTCTTCTTATCAGCCGGAGAACTTGGATCCTGTAAGTAATCAATGATTTCCCTCCGCCAATCCTCCAAGCTAGTACCTGAAACGAATAAGGAAAGCTGGCCTGGATGATCAATGACCCCTTCTGAGCCATCTGCAAACGAAATCGATGATTCTCCAATAAGGGAGACTGATGGAGAACTCCTTCTAATCAACGCCACCTTACTGCAGTTCTCCCAAGCTTTCCTATAACCCGAACCATGCTGCGCCAACTCATTAGCTTCAACATTCAAGTCTCGGATGTAGAAGGTTAACTCGAACTCTAGAAATAGGCTGGCTAATTCCCTGACCTTCTCGCGATACCTGGCCAAGACAGGGTTGGCACATTTGTACTCGCCCGAGAATTGAGTAGTGACTAGCATGGAATCTCCTTTAGCCGCCACCACCGATGCCCCCAGCTCGATGAGGACCTCCATCCCAATGATCAGTGCCTCGTATTCCGCCTGATTATTGGAACAGGGGAAGTCCAGGAGAAAAGACATCCGAATCTGCCAACCGTCAGGTGATGTGATGTGGATACCCGCACCAGCCCCGTTTCTTGTCTTCGAGCCATCATAATGTAACAGCCACGCCCCCGCAGCGACCCGCATTATCCCCACTGGTGAGGACTCCAGCCCTTCCATGGGGTGGTCTGCCAAAAAGTCCTCCAAAGCCTGTCCTTTAACGGCCTTCTGTGCAACACACTTCAGTGAAAACTCAGAAAGTGCCAAGACCCACCGGCCAATCCTATTCCGCATGATTGGCCTAGACAACATGTATTTGATTATATCAGTTTGACAAATAACATAAACGATGGTTGGCAATAAGTACCATCAGAGCTTAGTACATGCATGGAATAGAGACAGACACAGCCGTTCAATGGGGGTATACCTGCGCTCCACATCAGTCACTGAACGACTTAAGTAATAAACGGCCTGCTCATAGCCGTCTGCGTTTTCCTATGCCAACAGTCCCCCAATTGAAACATCAGTAGCCGATATGTACAAAAGCAATGGCTTACCAGAGACCGGAGGCATAAGTACTGGCGGCCTAGTTAGGTACCTTTTTAAATCATCAAAAGCCGCCTGTTCGTCATTTCCCCACACGAACTCATCTCCATCTTTTAAACATAACAAGCGACTAAAAGAAGTCGTCCGCCCGGCCAGATTAGAGATGAACCTCCTCAAAAAGTTGACTTGGCCGAGCAACCGTTGCAACTCCTTCTTGTTAGATGGCGGCCGAGCCTGTATAATTGCCCTGGCCTTATTCTTGTCCACCTCGATACCTCTTTGATGCACAAGGAATCCTAGAAAATTACCAGCACGAACGCCAAAGGCACACTTGAGGGGGTTTAATTTTAACCCATGGGTGCGCATTCTGTCAAAGACCCGCCTTAAGTGCTCCAAATGGTCTCCCTTCTTCTTTGACTTTACCACAATATCGTTGATGTAGACCAGGGCAGCAAAAGGCGGTCTTGTGGACATCTTCTTCAGCGATATGGATTTGGTTATACCCAGAATAACCATCCATGAAGCTCAACAGCTCGTTGCCAGCTGCAGAGTCAACAAGCATGTCCGCCATCGGCATGGGATATTCATCTTTCGGTGTGGCCAAGTTCAAGTTCCTAAAGTCTACGCATACTCGTAGCTTTCCATTCTTTTTCATAACAGGAACAATGTTCGAAAGCCACTCCACATACCTGGCCGTCCTAATGAAACCGGCCTTCAACAACCGATCAATCTCCATTTTAACTGCCTCTTCAACACCTGGTGACATCCTTCTCAGCCTCTGCTTGTAAGGTTTAAAACCCAGCTTGGTAGGCAGCCGATGCTCCACCAGGTTCTTGTCCAGCCCAGGCATCTCGTGGTAATCCCAAGCAAAACAATCTTTGTACTCCCTTAACAACTCTATCAGTGGGGTTTTGATCTGTGGCTCTAGAATTCCGCTAACATAGGTCGGGCGCTGATCCTCACTGGTGCCCAGGTTTACCTCCTCCAGAGGGTCTTGTACCTCAGCAGGATCGTCCTCCATCTTCCTTGGGGCAGGAGGAAGATCTTTCTCCACATTGGTCCCGACTCCCTCTTCCTCATCTTCCTCACATAAGCATTCGGCGTTCACAATTTCCACAGCAAGAAGTGCTGCAGCTCGCCGAATAGCCTGCATACAAACATCAGATTCACCATCCATCAATCTCTTCAATGATTGGGCCAACACGAGCAGGTTGCGTTGGCCTAGCTGATGACGTGGGAAGAGGCTCCACAAGAGATTTCGGCTTTGTCATTAAATATCTGGCCGGTTTGCCCTCTGACGTCTCCCCTTCAAAATGGATTGGACCAAGACCCTCCTGAAAATACCAGGCATCGGCAAAATTTTGGCTTACCGATGGGTGAAATTGGTCTCCCTTGACGACCTCTGTCTCACCTTTCTCATTCCACATGAAGAGCATCTGATGAAGGGTCAATGGGACTGCCATATTCGCGTGAATCCAGTCTCGGCCTAACAGGCCGTTATACGACGTCTTCTCTCGGACAACAAAGAAAGCCGTTTTCGAAGCTTTTGTGCCAACCTCAAGGTCTACTGGCAAGACGCCTGCAGCCTTTGTCGGCTGCCCAACAAATGAAACCATAGTCAAGTCCGAAGGAAGCAAGTCCTTCTGCTCATAGCCGATCTTCTTAAGGACAGAAAACGGCAATATATTAGGAGTTGCCCCTCCATCCACCATCACCTTTGAAACCTGCCTGCCAAACATTGAAACAGAAATATACAATGGTTTTAAGTGATATATTCCATTCTGGGCAGGACACGGGAACTGCTCGCCCCTTCGCACAGAGACCTCTGTATTCTGAAAGGACATCAATGCAACAGGTTCTTGGTCTTCCTCCACATCACCTTCCAAAGATGAAGGCTGGTCAGGCCTTGCACTAAAAGAGAAAGGTAACACGAAGGTCATATAGATTGGTGCCTTCTCCGAAAGGGAACCAAATTGTATCGCCTTCTGACCCTTCAAGTAAAGAGTCATCCTCTTCCAGCAGCTCTACAAGATCCACAGGTCTTCGCCTGGGAACCCAAGCCTTGGTCTGTGGCCTGGTCTCCTTTCTCGCTGGTCCTCGGGCCTTCGACTGTGCCTTGGAATTAGAAGAACGGGCCACCGGGCCTTCATATCGCCCTAACCTCTCTACGACCGGTCTTCAGGGCCGATCACCCAATCTCTCTCTCACTGGTCGCTGAAGGCGACCACCAAGTCTCTGTGCCACAGACTTCCCAGATCCCTCATTTTTCTTTGAGCCAGACTCTGTCGGTGTTCTCTCCGTCCCTGTTCTCTTCAGGGATATGGGATGGCTGACACCCAGCTCATGCCGCAATCTTTGCATCCGCCTTTTTTGGGTTTTGGTGAGTCCAAACCTTTCAAACCGTGACTCCAAATCCCTCAAATGCTCCTGGGGAGAACCGGGCTGTGCATGCCTGAATGGTTCCCTTGGCTGGTTTATATGCCACTTATCATCTCTGGGAGCGATAGGCCTTTTCATTCTGGATGGGGGCCTATTATCCACCACCTCGGAACGCAACTGTACTCCTGGGTTGACCCTCCTGCACTCAGAACAACGGGTCACTTCGTAGTTAATCTCAATAGCTTTCACCTTCTCCACTCCAGCGACCTCCAAATGAGGCCTAGGGGAATCACGATGCGCCTTCTTAGCATAGCCAGCCCCGAGGGGTGGCTTAGGAGGTGAAAAGGCTACCATGTTTACTGCAGCAGACCGTTGTGAAAGGGATCAGTATCCACCTGCATTGGAAAAAGCAAACGCCCCGAATCTATGGCCCGTTGGATCTGCCGGCGGAAGGTGGTGCAGTGATTGGTATCATGGCTCCACCTGTCATGCCATTTGCAATACAGTTTGCCTGCTATCTCGGCTTCAGTCGGTATCTTGTGGTTCTCCTGCAAAGTAATCTGGCCATTAGCAAGCAATTGATCAAAAATCTCACCGGCCTTCGTTATGTCGAAAGTGAACGACCGTTGATCAGATTTCCATTTCCCCCCATTTGGCCTTTGCTGTTGTCGATTGGTGGAGGCCTCTTCCTTCGCCTTCACTTTCTTCAGGGCAGGACACTCAAACGGTCGGCCAGTCTTGATTTCTGCCAAGCAAACTTCCTCCTCAGTAGAGGCCCCACTTTCCTCCTCCTGGTAATCAATCTCCGCATAGGCCAAATCCTTAGAATCTCTGAAGTAAGAAGCCTTGGCGTGTTTAACTTTGACCTTTGAATTGGCCAGCTTTTCAATTCTGCTTACTTCCTCTGCAAACTGACCCACGTCAGTAAACTTTGCCCCAATAACCTTCTTCCTCAATTCCCAATGGAGGCCGTTCATCAAGATCTGCACCGCGTCCCTCTCAGGAATTTGAGTCTTACATTTCAATCGGAAGCCACGGAACCGACCTACGTATTCCAAGACTGGCTCGCCATACTGCTGTGCCACACGGGCTAAGTCTGCCAAGGTCACCTCCTCCAAACTCCTGAAGAATTGCTCGTGGAACAGGTTCTCCATCTGCTCCCAAGTCTGCACCGACCCTACCGGTAGAGTGGAGTACCAATGGAAGGCAACACCTGTCAGAGTCTCACCAAATAAATGCAGCTTCATAAATGGGTTAGTATTAATATCACCGCACTGCGATGAAAATTTGGCTATATGCTCCATCGTTGTAACCTGGCCCTCCCCTGAGAACTGGCTGAAGTCAGGTTTCCGAAAACCTTGGGGAAAAACGTGAACTCGATCGACCCATTCTGGGTAGGGCTTCCCATAGGTGTAGCGTGCACCTGGCCTCACCTCAATACCAAGCTGCTACAAAACCTCAACCAACTGCTGGCGATCGATCCCTGGCTGATGCACCAGTTATTGGATCGGCAGAGGTTGGTGCATGCACGGGGGCTGCTGTACCGGTAAAGGCTGCTCAACGGGGATCTCCCTTCCATAGAAGTAACCTTCTGGGTTGAGGCCTCTCATCTGATTGAAAGGCCCGTTGCCCCCCTGGTTTACTTCAGGGGCAACGTTGTAGTGAAACCCTCTCTGATTTTGATTGAAGACGTCATTGCCCCCCTGGTTATAATTGTCATACCGAGGAACCATATTGGGGTTGAAAGGTCCCTGATTGGCGCCATTAAGAGGTGGGCCGTTATTGCAAACAGCCTGGGCGAGCGGCGGTTGTTGGGGGCCAACGTTCGGGTCGTCTGTACCTTTCCCACCTTGCGGCTGATGTCCTCCAACACCCTGAGGCTGATAACCCCAAAGATTGTTCTCTACCAGAACATGCGGTTGGCCTTGGTGACCAGCCCTAGGGGCATTCAATTGGGCTCCACCGCGGACTCCCCCTGTGGCCTGTCCGACGTCAATTTGTGCCCCTTCCTGGGTTAACCGCCCCTCTGCCCTTAGAACGCCACCTGGATGATTCCCTGCAAGAAACTGGTTAGGCAAAACGACATTGTTATTATGCTGGGGAACAGGCGGATTAGTAGACCGTGGTTGAATGATAGAGGACTCCAGTCTATCCACCCTCTGATGAACCTGTTGCATGGCTGTACTAATGGATGTGCTAATGGTGGCTTTCATCATGTTCGCCAGTCATACCTCCATCTCTTGGCCATATCGGAGGTTCTGCTCCTCTACTGAGGTTGTAATTGCAGCTAACTGGCCCTCTGTGAGGATAGGCCTTTCATACCTGGATGCCTGCTGTGCGGCAGAGGACTCTGCCACATGAACATATGCAGCACCTGCCCGCTGTGCCGAGGGCCTCCCAAAATGAAGGATCTTGGTAGGAGAAGGCGAACTGTAGTGCGAGTCATCCGCCCCTTCTTCTTCAGATTCTACCTCAACAAGATCTCCCTCGACGAACGGATTATCCTCACCGACCTTCTTCTTCCCGTCAGCCTTACTTTGGCTGGCTGGCGGATCTACTACGGCCTTACCCTGGCCGGCTGGCAACTCCGCCACAGCTTCGGCCTTGCTTTGGCCGCGTAGCGAATCTTTGACCTCTTTGATCAAGGTCTCTACCTTGGCTTTCCCATCATGCTGCTCAAGTTGAGCCTGACGATCGCCTACCTCGCGTCGCTTGGCACTCGCTAGAGCACCAGTGAAGCCTGGCTGCTTCTGTTCCTCCTTGATCGCTCTCATGGCCAGAACGATCTCCTCCACGACCTTTCGGAGCTCCTGACTTCTCGTGTCGGGCATGGTTAATGTTCCGTGAAAAGACTTCTTCTGTAATGGAACGTGGGTCCCACTGGGCGTGCCAAAAACTGTTCGCGCACGAATAGCAAGCGACCCTCAACTCACCGATTCGACTGTTTGAAGAGCCAAACCGATGACCAGATTCGACCGTTGAAAGGCCGAACGGACGGTGTCGCGCGTCCTGGACTGGGTTTTGATGCTGACCTGCCGATCCGACCGATGAAAAAGCCAGACCAACAACCGAATCCGACCTTTGAATGAAGGGCCGAACGGACGAACGTCAAACGCCCTAAATCGGGTTTTGTGTTTTGGGTTTTCTAAGTTACACTAAACTAAGAAAGCATGATAATGATAAACTAATAAAAGGTAAAAATTGTTCTTTCATTGAGAGATTCTGCCCTCCTCGTACAAGTGTTATCCATAACCTCATATAGGTTATCCCAAAACAATTGATAAAATCCTAAACCGCCTAAAAACCTTATTTCAAATTCTAAACACCACACGAAGGATATCCTCTAATCCCGAGTCTTTCCCTTTTAAACTTTCAAATACGAAAAGAAATCATAGAAGATTGCGCAGGCTCTAGCGACCTGTGGAATTTCCTGATCACAAGTCAATCCTTGATTTGCCAATATCCAGACTCACCATTCGAAATTCAAGTCCAAGGACGACCAGCATAAAACATCGGACTTAGAAAGATACCAATCCCCATCTAGCGCCCCCAACCTGCATTGGATATCGGGCTTAGTCCAATGAAAGACGAGTGACCCAAGGCATCCTAGCCCGATGAATAACATCGGTCCTAGACCCGTGGATGACATCGGTCTTGGACCTATGGATGACATCGGTCTTGGACCTGCGGATGACATCGGTCTTGGACCTGTGGATGACATCGGTCCTGGACCTTCGGATGACATCGGTCTTGGACCTGACGACACCCCTGGACCATTTATAAGACCAGTAGTGGACATCGGTCTTGGACCAGACAAATGGACCTTTATGATTTTGGTCTTGGTGTAAACAAGTATATATAATCAAATGCTAGGGGGGCTGGCAATCAAACTTAATTGTGACTGTTTAGCCAATCTGGTTTTTCTGTAAGCAGAAGCAAATGGACGGGTCTCTTTGACATCAGTTGCCACACATCCTATATATTTGGCGATTTCCCCTACAGGTAAACTTAATTGAGTAAAATCGTAGCAAGCAGAAGCAAATGGACGGGTCTCTTTGACATCAGTTGCCACACATCCTATATATTTGGCGATTTCCCCTACAGGTAAACTTAATTGAGTAAAATCGTAGCAATTAAGGCATTTATGAAGGGATATATAATATTCTGGTTTCTGGAGTTGCAGTGATCCCCTTTATGACTTGTAGAAAGATTGCCCTCGAGCAAATACAAGGAGAGTCACAAACACGCCAAGACACAATGTGAATATTCATGTTCATAAGCATCATCATGAAGTGGGAACAAGGCACCACAAGAATAACGCTACCCATATGCGACGAGCCATTCACCAACACACTAGGCATAGCCATTCAAAGATACTACCATTATTATTATCTTCACCATGTTCATGAGGATAAGGATAAGCACAGGGGTACCAAGCAATCACGTATCATGCGCCAAGTCTACTTGGACAGAATGGAGAAGGACAACATCAGGCACCACAGTGATAAAAAAGAGAGTGATCACACAAGGTCTGCTTAGATGAATATGTTCAGACGGTTTAGTGAGCTGCGTGGTCAATCCACTGGTTAGAGGAACAGAGACATAACCTCGAACAGTCCATATTTTGGTACTGTTTGAAGAAAATTTCAGTTGGGATGACTGTATTTTTCTCTTGACTGCGTTTGAATGACAAGACAGTTTGGTAAAGAAGCACAACAAATTTGATAAACATTACTTGCCACATATGGAAGATGCAGCCGTAAAGAGAGGCATAATACTACCTAGTCATACCATACAAGTGACTGCATGCCATACATGTGGCTAAAAGCACAAACCAAGAGTTCCTATTTAGCAGCTCAAGGCATCTGTAATTTTCTCTTTTGCAGCTCAACTCATGTCACACAACTGCACCATTTTCCGCCACCCACCACCCAATACTCATCAAACCCATGCCTTCCCCTTGCTAATAAGGATATCATCATGCACCATTTTCCGCCACCCACCACCCAATACTCCTCAAACCCATTGCCTTCCCCTTGCTAATAATGATATCATCAATCACCAGCCCTGCAAAAAAAGTATGAGCCAAAATTAATATTCTATAAACATCAAGATGCTAAATCAAACGCCGGGGATAAAATTCAAATTCGACTCCAACCACTTAAGTCAAAACAAAGACAAGCAAATTTAATCCGATTTGAAGGAGGAAGGCTTACTAAAGCAGCTTATTACCTCCCAACCATCTCTATGTAGGATAAACGACTCCAAAACACATCTCCCTCTTTCTGGATCGTGCGACTTATCCTTAACCGTGGCACAACAGATATTACAACTTCGATAAAATCCTACTTCGCCTTCAATGCAATTTGAAAACCAGCTTAGCCCACGCCAATAACTTTTTTAGACTTTCATCTCCAACATCAATTTTCACAATCTTTGTAGGATGATATGTAATTCTTCACTGCTTGGCAAATAGTCCTATCTAATACAAGTCTAACAATCTTTACAAAAAAAAGAATAATGAAAATATTAATTATGATAGAAAGAAAAAAAGCTCATAGAAAAACATATCATTGTTTGAATTAAACCTGCTTTGCTTTGTCAACCCATCCTCCATCTCGATCTCCCTCACAGAAATTTTTGTAGAACAATATGTACTCTGGTTGGCAGATGGTTTTATCTGAAAAACACCCCTAACATCTGAAGCCAATCTATATTCAGTAAGTGCATCCATTGTAATGTCATCAAGTGGTCCTTTAAGCAGACTTGCCAACCAATCAAAGAGTGTCACAAGTCTGCCAATCTTCAAAAAAAAAAATGAAAATATTAATTTATGATAGAAAAAAAAAGGGGCTCATATAAAAACAATATCATTGGTAGAATTAAACCTGCTTTTCTGGATCTCTGTTACAATCTTTGTAGAACGATCTTAACCGTCCAATTGATCCATATCTATCATCTCAATAATTTTCAAAACCATAGGCAAACGACTACACAGACACAAAACACAATTAAAAAGAAAAAAAATAGAGCAGAAAGAGACTGAAGGACCACCAAAAGTAAAGAATCAGTAAATCGAATCAGCCACTACCATAAATAATTAGCTACAGACAATATAAGCATTATGTTTGACATTGTAAACAAAAGCAAAGCTATTTCTGTTTCTTCTCGCAATGAAGCAAACCTGATATAAAACATATCAAGGCAAACAACTCTTGTTACAATGAGTGCGACTACTCTTAAAACGAGTAAAACTAGCTTCCTCAACTAGATTTACACATAAAAACTAGCTACTAAATTTAGGTGCTTTACCTGTGTGACATGAGATCCCAACAAACAATGTGTAATTCCTAACAACTCCATTTGTGTAAAAGCAGATTCCACCGTCCCATGAACAGCGATGCAGCATCGGATCAGATCCCTCAATCCGTCATCTGAAGGCACGGTGACGGCGACTCGGGTAGGGCCAATCCCGTGCTCGTCCCATACTACCTCCCAGAACTTCGACCCGATCTGGTTTCCACATTGTCCACCTTGCACGTGGAGGATTTCTCTCATTTCTCTAGCTTTTCTGGTGTTAAATACAGGAAATCAGAAGCAACACGTGAGTAAAACACCGAACGAAACGAACCGGATCTCAAAATTTTGAAGCTCTAAGCCACCAAACACGTCTCTAAGTAGTAAACGTTCACAGATCTAAGCTATTTAGCAGCCGAGAATGAGAAATTTCTAAAGTATTCGAGTGCGAACTAGTACTAAGCAACGTATCACTCTTACTCTCAGCATTCTCGATAGTCAAAGAGTAATAAATTGGAAATGGAGGACATATCTGGAGAAGGAGAACTTACTGTGAGCGACGGCGGAGACCGGTGGCGAGAATGTGAGGAGTTTTCCGGCGATGGAGCAACAGAGAAGCTCGATCGTGCAGCAGCCAGAAGAGTGGCAGTGAGTGAGTGAGTGAGAGAGTACACAATTTGGGTGTCAAAATGGGGAAAATGCGAATTTTTATAGCGAGAAGATAGGGCCAGGCTGTGTGATCAGACGGCTGTGGTTGTATCCCTCCTTTTGCCGTTGGATTGTGATGTGTCAACGGTGGAGATGCAGCGTAATTAGAGAATGGATCATTGTTTGATTTTTGAAAATCAGGTTTTTTTTTTTTGTTTTTGCGGGAATGCGCTTTGGTCTTGATTTCTGCGGTAAATTACGTTATTGTCCTTCGTACGTTTTCTTTTACCTCACCCTTTATCTTGATTTTTGTATCTGTGTTCAGATTTAGTGGATTTTGATATCTGTATCCTTTAAAATCAACAAACACTGGTACTGTGCATTTGTGTGGGTCCCTTTTTACACGTGTCAGCATCTAAATGGGCCATATCATCAAGTGGGCCCCAGGACGACCCAAGAAACCCATGGCATCCCAGAGCCGTACCAATTTTGACCGGTGCTCAAACAAGAACGAGTTTAGGACGTTGATGAAGATTAAAATTGACAACGCTAGCCGAAACTTGAATTAGGACCTTTATATGGTTTCTGTATAGAGCAAGGAGAGGAAAGGAATTTTCCTCATCTTTGTGAGCATTTGATTACGCACTTATGGCATTCCCTTCTAAAATCAAATCTTTTGTAAGATTTTTTTTTGTGCGCAAGAATCGATATATTTCATTCCACCAACACATAATGTTTGATACAAGCCTAGTAAAACCATAAGTTACAAGACATAAATATTACAGTCCATAAGACAGAATATCATAATTGACCAGAAACATAACCATTATAACTGGAAGTGAAAACAAGCAGGCATCTAACTAAATTGCCTATTTGGTCGAAACCACATCCTCTATTTTTGTTCTTGGTTACAATGAGTGTCTAATAGAACTTTAAGTTACCGAATTACAACGAAAATGACAGTCAACATGAAGGCTCTGTGAGATACTTCGAGGAGGGTCTTGAACAGGGGTAGATCTTGAAAAAAATTTTAGGAAGGGCCAAAATGTACTATTTTTAAATTAATAGGGACTGAATTGTATCATATGTGTGGAAATAGAAAAAATGAAAAAACAAAATCCTTGCCAAGACTCAAGCCCAGGCCAATCACTTGGAATACAAAGAGCCAACCACCAAACTCCCTAACATCTTATGACTAATTATTACCATGTATATAAAAAACAAAATTCTAGGGCGGGGCCTGGGCCCCCCTTGCTCCCCCTATATCTGCCCGTGGTCTTGAAAGAGTTGAAAGAAATCATATCTTCTATTAGCTCCAACTGTGGTGGCCTTCCTTTTTTGCATAAATAAATGGACAACATTTCTCTAGTTAGTACCAAGAGATCCTTCCATGAGGTTTGGCACTATTTCATGTTTTTAGAAATGGATATTTCTGAAATTGTGGAGTTAAGGACGATGTGGTATCAAATCTAAACAACCTGTGAGAAATACCAACAAAATCTCTACATACCCAAAAGTCAACCAGAGATGAGATGTTGTATGCATGTGTGTGAAGATAGTCAAAAAGAAATTTGTTACCTAAGTGGGGCTGAACGAATCCTTTTGTAAGATTTTTTCTATAGCCTTCCTGTAATCATTATAAGACACTTATATGTTTTAATATATTAAGACTGGGTCCTTTTTTAACCAAACCACCTACTTGACTTGTTAAACCATCCTTCGTTTTTTATTCAATGGTTCGAAATCTACCTCACTAGCAGCTGGATAGGGAGAGGTGAGAGCTTCTTCATAGGGAATGGATGACCCTATTTTGTAAAATTTATAATACTTGTCTCGCCCCAGGACTCTTCTAGCTTGTCCTTGATTATTATTCCATTGGAAGATCGCTGTGTCCTATTAAATGGAAGTAGAGCATCATGTATCCGCGACCGCGACCCCTTACAGAAGATGGTATGAAATCGAACTCATCATATTGCAGAATTTTCTGGATCACGATATTCAATTAAACGAACCAGTTGCCATGTTCGTTCATCACCCAAACAACCCTCTCCCCATTACTTCCCGTTGGATGCCAACACATACACAGATATTCACCTACAATTCCCAAGCTCATGTGCAGAAGATCGACCGCGAACCGGGGCTGGAACATCGTAAAACTTCTGCTCCACCAAATCAAAAGCAACGATCTTCTTACCAGAACAACTTTCCCAATGAAGTGCACCATTCAAGTACAGACCCGTATCCCCTTCATGAATCAGCTGCAAGTCTCTGCTAAGGTTTTCCATCAATTTCCAGGAACCTGTCTTCAGTGAGAAGATGTGTACTTTAGGTACTCGATCTTCGGGAATGGGAGCATAATGGCGATAGGCAGCTAGAAAAACCTTATAATCATAACCAACCGCATCATATCCAAAACCATAAGCAAGGTTCGTATAATGAAAAGGACCTGACATATATTCAGGCCGTGGCGATTTTTTTCTGGTATAAAAGCGCGAAAGAGAAAGATCAAGTTGCAATACCCAATCATACTCCAAGCAAAAAAATCGTCGTTGGTACACAAAGTTTATGCTTCATAAAAGAATGGAGATTCAAATATAGTGCTTGGCAATATAATCATATCCCAGTATCTAAGAAGTTCATATCCCTGCACAAAGTTTACGCTTTTCAAAAGGAAAAGTACACTTTAAAGTAATTCGATCAATCGAATAGGATTCCTGCCTTGGCTGACATCCTTGATGAACCATCCAAGGCGAGCCAAACCTTGGATTATCTTACTGAACAAAATCCAATTCTCTTCAACACTGAATTGAGGAAATAAACGTGAGACTCTTTACTGCTTTATATGTTCCTTAAATAGGATACGAAAGTACAGAGCATATAAAAACCTGACTAAATATCAAAACCACTCAATAGTTTGATGCAAAATCAGAAAAGGGATAGACTACAACACTTAATTTATGTAGAATGTGATATTAAATTGTAAAATTTGAGTGCCAGGTAAAAAAAAAAAAAACATTGGACCTCGGTCTTAACTCACCTCAATGTGCCTAGTTCAAGCTGCCTTTGTTTGGTTAATGTTCAAAATCCTTGATTAACCTCCATAGAAGGATAAGGAGAGGTGAGAGCTTCACTATATGGGATGGATGCCGAATGCTTATAATATTTTACCCTGACTACTCATCTCTATCTGTTTTTTCAATATTCTTATCCCTTTTGGGTATTTCAGTAGTAGGTACGTCGTCATCATGCAAGTAAAGCAGATATCCGCCATCCTCCTTATCCTGTACAGAATCTGTTTTGAAGTTGCAATTATAGCAATCAGTGCCCCATGCCGGACGATAATCAATGAAAGGAAACCCATGATTCCTTGCTCAAGTATTCCTTCATCACCCAAACAACACTGCTTTCAAGTGTCGGAGCAGGAAACCACGACATACACAGATATTGTCCAACAATTCCTATGCCCTTGTCTCCCAAATGTGTCGTGACATCACAAAATTTCTCCTCCAGAAAATCAAAAGCGGTAATTTTTGCAGCATCTCTCTTCCTCCAATGAAGTGCACCATTCAAGAAGAGACCCCTGTCCCCTTCCCTAATATATTGCAACTATCTGTCAAGATTTTCCACACTTTTCCAGGAACCTGTCTTCAAGGAGAAGATTTGAACCTTAGGTACACGATCTTCAGGAATGGGAGCAGAGTGGTGCACTGCAGCTAAAAAGACCTTGTAATCATTGGAAGCAGAATCACATCCGAAACAATAAGAACGGTACATGTCATAATCACCAGACATGTCTTCAGGATCTGGCAATTTTCTGTAGACACCGTAAAAGGATTCCACACAAATATGTGTCATTAACTATATATTGGTGTGAAAGTTATTATTGTTTTGTAAGCTTAGCCTCAGACTATCTCCGAAAAGCATAAGCGAAAAACAAAAGCTCAAACAAAATTAGCAATCGAGATTGGCATGGAGTTATGGCGACATATGTATATGAAAAATCCTATAATCCGATCAATGTAAATCCTCTGAGCCTGCATTGATACTGAAGACACATAATTTATGAAAACCACTAACAAAAACTTACAAGTCCCAGAAGGAACTGCGCTTCCCTTCATACCAATCAATGTTGAAAATCCTTGATTGATCTCCTGGAAGTATGCTTTCAGGAATTTTATGTGTAGGGACTCATTGGAGAATGGATTGTAATTGCCAGCAACAGCACATTTCTTACTTCGAAATATGTTAAATTTAAGGAGTTAGGGTGATGGACAAAAAAACGTTCTCTTACTTATTGTTTGTTGGTATGGAGATTCAAATATAGTACTTGCAATATCTCCCAAGATCTAAGAAGTTCCCAACGCTGCACAAAGTTTTCTGCTCTTCAAATAGGATTCCTGTCCTTGCATCTATTACGTTCCATGATGCAAAGGAACATATGCAAATTCGATCTTGCATCTGCTCTTTGCCTAGTTTAGAGGAAGCCTATGCTTCGATCTTGGCTCCTTACTGATTTCTGCCTTTTAAATAGAATATGCAAGTACCGGAAACAGAAACCAAATTAATTAACGAAGCCACTCAATAATTTGATGAAGGAAACAGAAAAAAGGATGACATTGACTGGAACACTCGATTTACATATGTAGAATGTATTATTCACTACAAATGAAAAATTTTGAGCGCAACATGAATAAACCTTCATATAAAAAAAAAAAGATAAACAAACCTTGGATCCTGCTCTTAACCCACCTCAATCAGCCTAGTTCAAGCTTTGTTTAGAGATCAATGTTCAAAATCCCTGGTTCTTCTCCAAAGAAGGATACGGAGAGGCGAGAGATTCTCTATATGGGATGGATGCCCAATGCTCATAATATTTTACCTTCACTTCTCCCTCATCCACTCCATCTTTATCAGATTTTCCAAGATTCTTATCCCATTTGAGTATTTGTACGCAACCGTGGATGTAAAACATCAGGCATCCTTCATCCTCCTTAACTTGTAAAGAATCTGCTATGAAGTTGCAATGACAGCGAACACTGCAGTACTGACCACCCAAAGATGGACGATAATCAATGAAAGGAACCCATGATTTCGCGTTCAAGTATTCCTTCATGACCCAAACAACACTGCCTTGAACTGTCCGAGCAAGCAAACGCGACATATAGAGATATTCTCCAACAATTCCTAGACCCTTGTGTCCCAAACCTCTTAGCTCCGGAGGGGCCGGGAAATCATAAAATTTCTCCTCTGCCAAATCGAAAGCGGTAATCTTCTTAGCATCTTTCTTCCCCCAATGAAGTGCACCATTCAAGAAGAGACCCCTGTCCGCTTCTCTGATATCTTGCAGGTGTCTGCCAGGATTTTCCACTCTTTTCCAGGAACCTGTCNTTTCTGATGGTAATCTAAGACTTGACATCATAATACCTAATTAACCTAGGAGCCCTCCTCCTCTATTCAAGAGATAAGGGTTTCTTAAAAAAAAAAAACCGTTAGTGCCACTTTCTCTTGAATTGTTTTTGTCGAAACTATTACATAATAAGTAATAACAAACCCTACATATAGACGACTCTTACATAACCGACATCACAAACACTCCTTAACCCCAAAAGCACTTGGGCTAATTAGAACAAATATTTAGGGGTGAGCAAAAAAACGGTGCCGATTGTGCCGTGTTGATACCGAACGATAACCGATGGTATCGGCACGGAAATCGCAGGGTTTTAGCGCCACCCCATCCGACTGTGCCGAGCCGATAAGCCCCGCGATCCTTCTCGGCAAGAGGCGGGCGATACCGTCGGCTAACGGTATTGCCGATACCGACACCCCCTCTGCCAAAACCCCCACCAGCTCCCCCTCTCTCCTCCACTACAACCACGATTTCCGCCGCCTTAACCTCCCTCCTCAGTCTCCCTCTTCTGTTTCCTCCACCGTTGCTGCAGCCAGGCGACGCCATCTCTCTCCTCCTCGCTTGCCGCGACTGTGGCCTCTGTTCTCCACTCCGATCCATCACCCGCAGTCGCCGTCATAATAGGCCTTAATTAGTAAACTGAAGGGCTTAAAAGTTTAAAACTGTCTTAAAAGTAGGCGTACCCTAGTACAATGGCAACAGGGAATCTTAGATTACCATTAGCAATTGTTGAGCAGATACTCTTGCTGTTACCCAACGAGGCCATTCATCGGGTCAGTCTCCAAGTCTTGGTCTTCTTTACTGGTCAGGTCAGTGTAGAATATCATATTTGAATTGTTTCTATTTTATATTTTTTTAAAAAAATATAATTAAAGGTTAATATAAATATTAATTGTAAGGATATTATTCTATAATCTAATATAATTTTTTTGTTAAGTTTTTATAAATAAATATAAAGAAGTAAAAAATTAAATTAAATACCATTATCTAACAAAATATTAATAATTTTTATTTTTCTATCTTTTTTTAAAAGAAAATGATTGATATTCAACATCATATTCAACCCAAATCAAAATTTTTCTATTTTGAAATCTGTCATGTTACTCCATATTTTAGTTTTTGTTTCTCAAGTATACTGTTGTTTCAATCCATCTTTCACACCTATTATAGTAGAATTAATTTCTAGCTGATGAGTGTGCATTTTACACTCATTTCCGGTCTACCTTTTACGGTTTTTAAACTAGCAAAGACAAAATATTTTATTTATTAATGTTATTTTCTTGCATTTCCCCACTTTTTCAATAAATACCTTTTGTCCTAGTATCTTGGTCATTTTGTGCAAAAATAGGGACTAAAAGACAAAAATAGGCTAGGAGCCCTTTTTCTACACAGCCAGCCGATGCAGCCTGTTCCAACACGAGCTGCTCATGCAACACCAGGGACACGTGGCAATCAAGAAGGAGGTACCTAGATTTGGCCCCAAGTATCCATAAATTAACTTCTAAACGTTGCAGGATATTTTTTGGTTCTCCAAATGTTGAATTAAAAAAATGAAGGAAATCATGTGGGGTGTCATCCTAGTCACGACGTGGACCACAACATAGCACATACATGTGCTATTTTTGAAATGAAGATTGGAAGGCAGCTTGGTAAGAACACTTGGCTGCACACACTAAGGTCAAGGAAACAAATACCTGAAGCTTGGAAACGGTTTTGAAAGGTGGCAAGTGAGCACCGATTTTTGGCGCACAGGAATTTAAAAGAATTTTAAAAGAATTTGAAACAAATACCGATTTCTTTTAAAAGAATTTATTTTCACGCTTAATTCATAGATTTTATATAGGCCAGTAGTGACAGAACATGGTCTGCTTATGCGAAGCTTAATTGCATGGAAAAGTCCTAGATGTTTAATATTATTGATTCTAATAGTCTTTAAATCGCTTTAATTTACCGATTCAAACATCAAACCTCCTATCTTAATTGTTCCTCTAGATAATCACAAATTTCTCGGTTAAGTAGTAGTTAGCAAAGATCCCTGTGAGACGACCATGTATGCTACAACAACCCTGTATACTTGCAGGAAGCTATCACTAGATTCTCCTTATACTAAAATAATTAAATAAAATTTGATATTTATATAAATTAAAATAATTCTTTGATTATATTATTCTTTTGCTCATATCGTAATTTGTACATTAAATTGTATTACCTTCAAATAAATTGTTAACTTATATACTTTATCATAGTTTTACTCACAATCAAAATCATAATCATACGAAGAAACAAATAACACATATAAAAAAAAGAACCTCTAGTATTACTCATATATCGAACTTTTTACATGATTTCTTGTTATTAAACCTATAAAAAATGAAGAATAAAAAACCTTGATAGCCTCTTAAATTGTTGAATTTGATTTATTTAATTACAAAAATTTTATTTTCCCAAAAAATAAAAAATTAATTTGTGAATTGTTGTAAAATTAAAATATTCAATTTTTATATAGTACTAATTAGTTAATTTAGCACTCAATATATAATATAATAATTTGAATAGTATAACATAATCCTCATATAATATTTTTCTATCATAATAAATATAATTATTTAATTAGCATTTTCAGTACAGTAGGCTAAAGTTTCCATTGATTCGTCATGCTTCTGGTTGTTCCATGATTTATAACGAACTGTATCCTTTAAAATGTCTGCAAAACTATATTTCTAGCATCATACACCATCTTTGACTTACAAGTAAGTAAAAAATTGTCACAAACATCATAATGTAATATCAATTTCGGTAGCACCCACAAGTTCCAATTCTATTTGTTACAAAGCAAATAAAAACCAAAAGGACATAACCAAATAAAAACATAAAGATAGAAGAGCATAGGTTTACATCAACGAGTTGGGTAAAGCTTGGAGGCGATGAAGTGGATGGAAGAGTCCAACCAAAGGATGACTAAGATTGTCAGAGTGAAGCAACCAAAAAAATTAGGAATTGGGTTTGAATTTTTTTTTCAACTAGGTACCAAGAGAGTAGTTCCCACTTAATTTTGCGTTATGAATATTGGATGGTTTTAAGTTTTTTAATCTGGCATAATACTGCAAAGAAATGGAAAGAATAAGGCACTTTTTATAGTTTATTAATTTAATAAAACTAACTTGATAACAAAATTTTTAAAATCCCTCTAAATCTAAGTTTTTGTGATATCAGGAAGGGTTTAGTACCCCGATAGCAATCATCTTTGCCATACTGAATCTATTTGTGTTAGTCCAATTCTTACTAGGTTGCGGAGTGGGCATTCCTATAGGGCCGAAGGAAAATTGGTGGTTAGGCCCACTATGGCATGGTAAGGCCCGATCTATAGCTCCAGGGAACAAGTGTTTGTCTTGTCGGTTAAGCAAGAGTCGTCTACATAAATTAATTGTAGACAGGGCAGAGTTTATCATTAGTGTAACAGCAAAACACCAAGGTGTGTGACTAGGAGAAAGGGGCACCAACGTTTTTAAATAGCTTGAAAAAGGAAAACGTTAGGGATTCCCTGACCTAATTAAATAAAAGTTGTTACAATGGGAGCAGCGAACCTCAGATTACCATCAGAAATTGTGGAGGAGATACTAGCGCTGTTACCTCAACAGTCCATTCATCGATTTAGGTCCGTCTCCAAGTCATGGTCGTCTTTGTTGGTCAGCGTAGAGTTCCACAAATTGAGATCCAGGTCGTCCCCGCCGGAGATCAACGTCCAAAAACTGCTACATCATTACCGTAAGTACTATCCTCATGGTGCCAATTCAACATCCTATTATGGTTTTGAATCAATGGATTTTCGTAATGGCCAAAGTAAGAATGGCGAGGTATGGTTCCCAACTGCAAGAGAGTTTGTAAGATTTGCAGGATCATGCAATGGATTAGTTTGTGTAACTCAATTTGCAAGATATCATCACGCCTGTATTAGAGGCATTGCTGTGTGGAATCCTTTTACCGGTGTCTATAGAAAATTGCCAAAGCCTTTATATACATCCGGTCCTGATCATTATGGTCTTATCCCT
>JAKUCV010006728.1:14854-59759 GCA_028386065.3 Turnera subulata | reverse complement strand
CGAATTAGAAATGTGCTGTTCCTGGCAATTACAATCGGTTCTCCAATGGGTCCCTACACATAATAAGCTTTAAATTGCTGAAAGCAAAATGGCAGGAGATCGATCAAGGATTTTGAACATTGGTCGGTATGAAGGGAAGCAGGAAGCATTATAAATTTTACCAAGAACTTTCATCCATTGCCTACACAGAAGCTCTCACCTCTCCCTATCCAGCTGCTAGTAGTGAGGTCAATTTTTGAACATTGAACGGCTAAATGGTGGGTGGAGAGCCTAATCCCGGCATTTTTAGAATGTTTTGGCTTTGTTTTTTGTTATTCTGATATATCAAACTTTTGCAGATTGAGGACTCAGTTACCTTGGATATATAGCAAGCACTTTTTTTTTTTTAACTGTTCTGATCTGCTACATAATTTTTTTGATCTTTTAATCTTTTACCGAGATTGCTTGCTTTGGCTTATACTAGTTCGAAATAGTTTGTGAAGTCTGAGCTTTCACTATATAAACTAGATAAGTGCCCGAGCTTTTTGCTCGGAATTAATTAAATCTTGATAATAATTATTTATGTAAGATATAGCTTAATAGAAAGTGGGAGCCTCCTAAAAAAGTAGAAAAATATATCAACTTTGTGGAGTTAATTTTTAGAATAATGTTCAACTTTTTTAAAATAATTTTTTTAATGAAATGGTCACTTAAGTTTTTACGAAGTAGCACAAAATCTATTCTATACAATAAAGTTAATTATAGCTACTGGTTTTTCATTATGACAAGGTAGCTTATTAAAAGGTTAGGAATTTATGATAAATATAGATTTCTCTTCAGTTATAAGGGTATTTCAAGATTTGACATGAGTTTTGAAAGCTAAAAACATCTTTGAGCTTTCGTTGGTACTTTGGTTAGGATGATAATTATATTTTTTTCTCCCACCAAAAAATATAATTATTTCAGTATTTTCAAATTTAATAATTATAATTCATTTTATTATAAAATTATTTCCTACAGAATGGAAAACATAAATATTATTTCTCTCTAATGATTAACTCATCTAAAAAAAATATGTAGTTTAATCATTATTTTAGTAAGGATATTAAACCGTTTATATAATATTTAGAGTGTAAAATTAACAATATTCCTTCAATGATTTTTCTAATTTATTATGAATTCTAGATTATAAGACGACTCTTGATATTGTAATGAAGGTAGGAAGTAAAATTTATTTGAAGAACAAATGAGGAAATTTATGATTAATTTTCTGGTAGCAGGATATTTGTTGTATATTTCATATTACCACTAAATAGTGTGTGAAGTCAATCCCTTTATTGTAAATCTAAGTCCAACTAAATTAGTTTTAGTAATTTAAAATAATTTATCAAAATTATCGATTGATCTTTTTTTCCTGGATAGTTTATTGATTGATCTTGAATGTAACAATTTGATTTTTATCGTAACACACACATGGCATTATAGACTTCTATGTTTCAATTTGTATCAATTTATATCTTAATATAAAAAACCAGGAGTATAACTATAATTATACTTATATTATATTTAATTCGACAAAAAAATAATTTATGGGTGGTACTTCTTTTCCGACAAGCTCCGATGAAAAACCTCCCAAGAAGCGGTTCAAGGCAAACACTATCAGTCTGAAGGAAGATGTGGTGGTCTCCCCAAGACAGCGAAAGAAGCGTGCCAACAAGAAAGCTGATGATCGGAAGGGCAAAGCAATGGCTGAAAGCAGCACTCCACTACAGACACTATCTGTAAGTAACCGGGTCATGCAATTTGACAATCAAATGCAACTAAATGCGCAGTGAAAATCCCGGTACTCATGGAGGATCCAAGTGAAGGGTAGCTAAACCGAATAACAACTTTTACGTACCTGAATCGGTTGAGGTCTTTCACACAACTGTAGGGACGAATCAGCAAGAGCGTGACAGAAATCCCGCCACTCTACGGTATCCACACGAACCGTCGATGACTAGCCGGAAACCGTCTCACGATCTCCAACCCGAGGTCTCCCGAATAGCAGTGCTAGCTGCGGATTTCCGGGAGTTGTGTGGTGTTTTGTCTTCTTCTTTCTTTCTCAAAGAATGAAGGGATGAGTGTGTCTTGTTGATGCTCTGAAAAATCAAAATGCCAGGTCTAGAGTAATCTGATTACTCACTCCAATAAATGCATAGACTATTAGAGACAAGAATGGCCAACATAATGGTCCATCCAACATGATTAAGATTCCACCACTATCTAGTCTAATCATGTCTCCACTATGCACTAATGGGATTACACATCACATGCCATCAAGTTTGGCTCAATAATTCTGACAATCAGTGAATCAAACCAGCCTAAAATGACCCTAATCCAATCACGGTCCAACCATGATCCATCCACACCTGGCCGAACCATGGTCCAACCACGGTTCAACCATCTGCTCGAATCAACGATTCTAAGTGTGTGACCCTGTAGGCACTTGTAACGTCCGGCAATAATTGTAAACTTATTTACAATTATAAGCAAAGAGCGGCGTCTAGCAACACATCATTGCTACCCGAACGACAAGATCAGTACTGATTCACTATGCCTCGTAAGCATGTCATCGTCCCTTCGTCCCATTATCAAGATTAAACACGAGACATGGAATATGTCAATCTCGCATATGTTTAATCTCGGTTTCTTGATCCTCGAGCTAACTGTGTAAAACGGATACTAATGATTTCACCATATTATAATCCGAGCACGACCGTGCATTTACAGTTCAACTCTATCAAGAAACCAACCAATAATATACCCGTTATATGGGTTGGACGAATCCCCTCTGGATCATACAAAACCCACTACACATTTATCATATACCCAATGATTACACTAAGTCTACTCATTTACGAAATAGCCAGGTGTAATATCAAAGTATACGACTCATATGTTGGGAACCTTGATGATCACAGGTCTAAGGACAATACATATAAGAACCGCTAATGACAATCATATAACGTTCCATGTAACGTTCTTATGTGGGTCCGTCCAGTCTACAAGTTCTCTAACTTGTACCCGTATGTAGAATTCATATCACATAAAATTCTCAAGATACGCTAGTCTTAATTTATTATTACAACCCATCCATAATAATAATCGACTAGGGACATTTAAGAATATATGAGACCTTCTCTGATATCGAATGACAGATCCTTTGTGGATGCGGTTAGGGATCATCATCAACCCCTTCCTACGCGAAGCTATCATGGTGAGTCCGAGAGATCATATATCCCGAAGGACCAATCCTTGTCATGGCTTCATTATTGTATATTCGGAATCCTCAAGAATCCTATGCCACTCAACAAGATTCTGGCAATTTTTAGGGAGGAAGAGCTGAAGCTTTTTAAGCTAACTCCTATGGGTGGTGACTCTTTTCTTCTCAAATTTCAGTCGCCCTCTGATATGAATGCCTTTTTACAGAATAAACCCAGTGCAGTGGATGAGTTGTTTAGTGCCTTTAGACCGTGGAAGGCAGGAGATATTGCAAGAAAGCGTTTGTGTTGGGTACTAGTTAAAGGCACACCCCCTCATGTTTGGACACAAGATTTTTTCAAGTTTGTGGTCTCTAAAGTTGGGAAGCTTGTTGATTGGAGCCAAGAAACTAGTAGCAGGGAGAGGTTTGATGTTGTAGAAATACTAGTCTTGATGAGTTCCATGAGTTTTATCAACTCTAATGTGTCCATAACAGTCGGTAACGAGATCTTTAAGATCGGTATTGTCGAGTCACAATACGATCCACTGGACTGGTACAACATTGCTTCTCCTTCTCCAGATAGCATCGGGGATGACAGCGCGTTCAACCAACGCGATGGTAAGCAGGTGGTGGAGGAAGACACACCTGCAAACCAACAGCCAGCTCGCTCTCAGTCGCCAAGACAGACTGTGCCTGCATCTTCACCAACGAGCCCAGCATCCGAGGATCCTTTTTGCTTGGGACCTATCATCAATCAGGTGAACATAGCACGCGAACAGTTGGACAGGTTGGCGCAGTCACCCTATTCCCAATCCCCCGTGTTAATCCCCTCTGAGTTGTCAGAAGCCGCTCCACATGCAGAACTTAGTGCGCCCCAAGATTTGGGGGATGCTGAAAGGGGTGTTGATGTTCCACATGTAAGCCCATCTACAACAATACCTAGCCCATATGTCTCATTCCCCCCACCCAAAAGCCCAATTACCTCATACTTTGTGAGCCCTATGAAGTTTCCACTAGTCCCATATTCTGACTCACCACTCTCCCATCTTTCGGCATTTAATAGCCCAACACCATTTAATCAATTTGTGCTGCAAAGTGGTGCTTCCTCCTCTTCTCGTTCTCCCCAAACTGTGGAGTCGGTATCCTCCTGGTGTAATTCTTGGCCAGCTGCCCCAGGAGATTTCAACCAGGTAGAATTCCAAAAAGCTGGGACAGGCAGGTTACCGCCATCCTACAGAATATGGATATTCGTAAAAAGAGGAGAGTTAAATTCCTCTCAGCCAAAGGAAGTGTTCTGTCCATGCCTGAGAATATTGAAGAGGTGTCAGACTCGGACTTTCATAGACACAATAACAGAATTTTATGTGATGAAGTATCGAGTCCTCCATACCTGTTTCTTTTTGTGATATGGAGATTCAAGAGACTAATAAGGTTGGTGATCTTGTTGGGTGGGATAGGACCAACGTAGTGTCTGAAACGGATCAATTGGTGGGACAGATGGTGGACAGAGAAGCTATCGAGTGGGTGCAATCCCGTGCGAGTGCTTAACTCTTGTGCCTGTCTAGTGGTGTTCAGTTATCTTCTATGTTAAGTATTATCTCTTGGAATGTGAGAGGTGTATGTTCTTCTGCAAAACAAAAGGCCATGCGGAATCTTGTTTATTTGAAACGTGCCAAGTTTTTGTTTTTAAGCGAGACCAAGTGCTCGAAGGTTGATGATGCTCTCTGCAGATCATTATGGGGTGCGGGCAATAGTGAGTTTATTGCAGTGGATGCAGTTGGATTGGCTGGGGGCTTAGTGATGATATGGGATAGTGACTATTTCAAGCTTACCAGTGCTGTGTCCTCGGATCAATGGATTGTCATGGAAGGATCCTTAAATCATCAGAATAGACGTGTTACAATTTGTGGTGTGTACGGCAAATCACAGGTTGATCTTAGAGTACTAATGTTTAACGAATTGTTGGGTTTGAAATCGTCATATCAATCCCCTTGGCTTGTAATGGGGGATTTCAACGAGACTCTGTGTTCGTTGGATCGTAAAAGTGGGAGGGTGCATACTAGAGGAGTTAACGCTTTCAAAAAGTTTGTGGAAGAATTAAATCTAATGGAGTTTGAATTGAAGGACCGCTTATATACGTGGGGAAATTTAAGGGCTGCTAGCCACATCGACAGGATATTCGCAGAAGGTGAGTGGTCTCTGTTTTTTCCCACATCTTTGCTTGGTATCTGGTAGTAAACAAGGATCAGATCATGTCCCCTTGTGTTTGTTCCAAGACTATGGGGACCAGGGTAAAAAACCTTTTCGGTTCATCAATGCGTGGTGGGATTATTCTGGTTTTCAGGATGTTATCAAGGAGTTTTGGGTGGAATCATGCAATATGTATCCAGGTCGTTTCAATTTATTAAGAAAGTTGAGCATGCTACGTCGACTTTTAAGCAAATGGAATAAAGAAGTTTATGGGAATTTAAACTCTTGTGTAGCAGAATTGCAAGGTGAGATTGATGCTTTGGATAAGGATGCAGAGAGAAGAAGTCTAGCTGACACCGAAATCAGCAGATTTAAAGAACTTAAAGTTGAATTTGCTTTAAAATCTAAACAATTGTAATCTCTCTGGAGACAGAAGTCAAGGCTGAATTGGTGTCGTCTTGGGGATCGTAACACAAGATATTTTCATTTATCTGCATGTAATAGAGGTCGAAAAAATAGGATGGATTGCATTGAAGTTGGCGGCCAGTCTACTTGCGAGCCTGTTGAGATAAAATCGGCAACAACAAATTTCTTCTCTAAACTTTATTCCTCTGGGGATAAGGTCAGACCTTCTATTGGTTCGTTGGATTTCAAGAAATTATCTCATCAGGATGCTGCGAGTCTTGAACACCCTGTCACAATGGAGGAGATTAAAGCAGCAGTGTGGAGTTGTGATAGTTCAAAGGCTCCCGGGCCGGATGGATTCAACTTTTCATTCTACAAAAAGTGCTGGGAGCTGTTGAAATTTGATATTATGGATTTGGTGACAGAATTTTTCAAGTCAGCTCGATTCCCTAAAGGGGCCAACTTGGGGTATATCTCTCTGATTGCGAAAAAATCAGGTGCTGTATCGCTTGATGACTTCAGGCCTATTACGTTGGTGAGTGCTTTATACAAAATTATATCTAAAGTGCTAGCTCTAAGATTGATAAGAGTGATGCCTACTCTAGTTGGTTTGCAACAGTGGGCATTTATTGAAGGGCGATGCATTATGGATAGTGCCTCGTTTGCTGCTGAGGTGGTTCACAGTCTTAAGACACAAAAGGCTAGATCGATTCTGTGGAAGCTAGATTTTAAAAAAGCTTATGATTCGGTGGACTGGAATTACTTGTTGCAAGTGTTGGAGAAGATGGGGTTTGAACAGAGATGGAGAAGTTGGATTTTTGGGTGTCTTGAGTCATCCAAATTATCTGTCCTAATTAACGGGTCACCATCTGATGAGTTCTCAATGTTCAGGGGTCTCAAACAGGGAGATCCCCTATGCCCCTTCCTATTTAATCTTGCAGCTGAAGGCTTAGCATCTATTCTCTCTAGAGCTACCACTATGGGATTGATTCAGGCGGTTGAAGTTCACAATTTAACAGTTTCCGTGTTGCAGTATGCTGATGACACCATTTTATTTTCCCCTGCTGATTTGCCATCACTACTTAATCTGAAACGGTGCCTTAGAATTTTTGAAGCTCTGTCAGGTCTCCACATCAATTTTTATAAAAGTAGTGTAGTTGGTATTGGCATTAATCAAAGAGCGACAGAGGAGATTGCAGGTCAGTTACATAGCAGGGTCGAAAACTTTCCTTTCAATTACCTTGGCTTCCCCTTGGGAGCTAATATGAGAAGAGTGGATGCTTGGCGCCCTGTACTAGATAAAGTGGCCAATCGTATGAAAGCATGGAAAGGAAAATTTTTATCAATTGGAGGAAGAGTGACTCTCATCAAATCTGTGCTCTGTGGCTTACCGATTTATTATATGTCTTTATTTAAACTCCCGGCTGCAGTGTATAAGAAGCTGACATCTATTTTCAGAAAGTTCTTTTGGAGTGGCTTGGAAAAATCAAGGAAAACTTGTTTTGTTGCTTGGCAAAAAATCGCAGTTCCAAAAGATAGAGGTGGCATGGGAATTGTAGATCTTGGCATCATGAATCAATGCCTCCTGTTTAAATGGATATGGAATTTTAATTCCTGCTCTGACGAGAAAAAGGCTTGGAAACCATTAGTTGCTAGTAAGTATGGAGTTCATCCTTCTGTTTTGTTCCAGCAATTCCCCTTACAGAGATGCTCCCCTATTTGGCATGATATAGTTTTATCGGGATCATCAAGTAGTCAGACAGGGGTACCTCTACTTCAAGGATCATCTATTCAGTTAGGCGATGGCGCGACAATTCGATTCTGGTACGAGGACTGGTTTAGCGGTGGTATATTAAAAGATTTATTCCCTCGGCTGTTCTCCTCATCCTTATGTCAAGATGCTTCAGTGAAGGATTGTTTAGCTGGGGTTGAACCCAGATGGGTGGTGTCGTGGAGGAGGTCACTTCGTGAATGGGAGCAAGCGGATGTGGAACAAATAAAGCGTGCTGTTACAGGCACATATCTGTTTCCCTCAAGGGTGGACTCAAGACTGTGGTGTAAAGGAAGAGATGGTGCTTACTCCACAAGGCTTGGCAGGGATTTTATTTATTCTCGGATGGGATATATGTGTGACAAACCTTTTGTATGGTTGTCCTTGACTCCATTCAAGATTGAGTGCTGGTTATGGTTGGTCTTGAATGATGGCATCTCTACTAAGGAGGCTCTGCGACATAGAGGGATTATATCTCTTGTTGATTCCATGTGCTGCCTATGTAACTCAAACCTTGAAAATAGGGACCATCTTTTTCTGTTTTGTCCATTTTCCTGGCAAGTATGGTGCAAAATTTACAGGTGGTGGGGTGTCAAATGGTGTGCACCCGCTAGTGTGGAGGCTTTTGTGATACAATGGCCATTCATATCCTCACACTCTTCAAGCAGAGCCTTCTGGTTTCTCATTGGCTTGGCTGCAATGCGTGCAATCTGGCTGGAGAGAAATAGGAGAACCTTTCGAAATACTGCAGCCGATGTGGATAGGGTGTTTGATGTAATTTTGGTGCATGCCACATCGTGGATCAAGGCTTTACAATCTGATTTTCCTTTTAGTGTGTCAACAGTTATATCAAATGCTGAAACTGTTAGATCATGGAGAGCCCCCAGGCGTAACTTCTCACTGGTGGCATCTGCAATTTAACTTCACTACAGGTGCTATAGGAGTCTTGGGCTTTTGTAAATAGGTGTTCAATTTCGCTGTTTGAACTAGTGTATCTTATCTTTCATTATAAATAATTAAAGAATGTCGTTTGCATCAAAAAAAAAAAATATTGTAGGGTTATAAATTTGTACAAGCGTTTATCTCATAAACGATATTTATTGGAATAACCTTAATGTGTATACATGATTATAAATAAACATCCATTGATTGGCTTTTGGGCATATTACACTAACAATCTCCCACTTGCACTAAAGTCAATTATATATGTATCTAATACCAATGGACGCAGCATGACCATCATGCTTCTGCTGTGTGAGCGGCTTAGTCATCGGATCTGCTGCATTGTTCTCACATGGAACTCTTCACAGTCTGACATCGCCCCTATCTATGATCTCTCTAATAAGATGATAGCGTCGGAGAATATGTTTGGATCTCTGGAAGTATCTAGGTTTCTGAGCCTGTGCGCTTGTCCCATTTTTATCACAATAGAGCTCAATCGGGCTCTCAATGCTCGGAACTATCCCAAGTTCAGTTACGAACTTCTTGATCCAAACAGCCTCTTTTGCCGCATATGAGGCAGCAATGTACTCAGCCTCGGCTGTAGAATCGGCAACTGTCTCTTGCTTTGAACTCTTCCAGCATACAGCACCACCTCCAAGACAAAAGACATAACCTGACTACGATCTAAAATCATCCCTATCGGTTTGGAAGCTAGCATCTGTGTAGCCCTTTACAACAAGCTCATCCACTCTTCCGTAAACCAGGAATGCATCCTTAGTCCTTCTCAAGTACTTAAGGATGTTCTTAACTGCTGTCCAGTGACTCTCACCAGGATCATCTTGATATCTGCTTGTGACACTCAAAGCATAAGCGACATCTGGTCGAGTACATAGCATGGCATACATGATAGATCCCATTGCAGAAGCATAAGGAATCTTACTCATCGCTCTCTCTCCTTAGTCGTACTAGGACATTGATTCTTTGAGAGAGCTACGCCATGTGACAAGGGCAAGAATCCTTTCTTGGAATCTTGCATGCTAAACCTCTTTAGCACCTTGTCAATATATGTACTCTGACTTAGCCCGAGAAGCCTTTTGGATCTATCTCTATAGATCTTTATGCCTAACACAGAGGTTGCTTCTCCTAAGTCCTTCATTGAGAAATTCTTCTCCAACCAAGCCTTTACAGACTGTAGTGTCGGAATGTCATTCCCAATGAGTAGGATGTCGTCAACATACAACAACAAGAAAACAATAATGCTCCCACTAACCTTCTTGTAAACACATGGTTCGTCTTCGTTCTTAATGAAACCAAACTCTTTGATCACTTCACTAAAACGAAGAATCCAACTCCTAGAAGCTTGCTTCAATCCATAAATGGATCTCTGCAACTTGCATACCATATTGGCATTCTCTGGATCGACAAAACCTTCAGGTGTGTCATGTACACATCCTCTAAACGATTTTCGTTAAGGAAAGTGGTTTTGACATCCATTTGCCATATCTCATAATCATAGTATGCCGCTATAGCCAATAGAATCCGGATGGATTTAACCATGGCAACTGGAGAGAAAGTTTCATCATAGTCAATACCATAAACTTGCTTGAAACCTTTCGCCACCAATCGCCCTTTATAGGTAATCACATTACCATCCATGTCGGTCTTTTTCTTAAAGACCCACTTGCACCTTATAGGTTTTACCCCTTCAGGTGGATCAACCAAGGTCCATACCTTGTTTTGATACATGGATTCCATTTCCGAATTCATGGCTTCTAGCCACTTCTTAGAGTCCGGACCGTGATGGCCTGCTGATAGGAAGTGGGCTCATCCTCTTCTATGAGCATCACGTCCCCAGTGTGAGTGATAAGAAATCCATATCTCTCAGGCTCATACCGAGTCCTAACCGACTTACGCGGCCCATATGTTACAGGCACAGGATTCTCATCCACAAAATCTTGTGGTTCCTTTCCTTGTTCCATCTCAGCCTCAATATCTCGAACTTCTTCGAGTTCTATTTTTCTCCCACTGATTCTTCTAAAAATAAATTCTCTTTCTAGAAAAATAGCAGTCCGAGCAACAAACACTCTGTGCTCGGTGGGATGGTAGAAATAATACCCTTTAGTTTCCTTAGAGTATCCGACAAAGAGGCACTTGTCGGATTTAGGGCTGAGTTTATCTGATGCTTCACGTCTCACGTAAGCCTCACAACCCCAAATTCTCATAAAAGACAAATTGGGACGCCTCCCAGTCCATATCTCATATGGTGTCTTTTCGACGGATTTAGATGGAACACGGTTAAGTGTAAATGCAGCACTCAATAATGTATGTCCCCAAAATGAAGAAGGAAGGTCAGCTTGACTCATCATCGAACGAACCATGTCTAACAAGGTTCTATTCCTCCTTTCGGATATACCATTCCATTGAGGCGTACCCGGTGGAGTGAGTTGTGATACTATACCACACTCCTTTAGATGATCAAGAAATTGTCGGCCTAAGTATTCACCTCCTCGATCTGATCGAAGCATTTTAATGCTCTTGCCGAGTTGATTCTGTACTTCATTCTCGAATTCTTTGAACTTTTCAAAGGATTCTGACTTGTGTCTCATTAGATACACATAGCCATACCTACTGAAATCGTCAGTAAATGTAATGAAGTATTGGAATCCACCTCTAGCTTGTGTCGACATCGGTCCACATACATCACTATGTATATGACCTAACAAGTCCGAAGCTCTTTCACCTTTACCGGTAAAAGGAGCCTTCGTCATCTTGCCTAGCAAACATGACTCACATGTCTCAAATGATTCAAAATTAAATGAGTCTAAAAGTCCATCTGTAAGTTTCCCTAGAACTATTATGACACTCATAACAAGCACAACAAGCAGCGGAAGTAAGGAAACTCAACCAAGAACCAAGTGAAGCATACATAAACCGTATAACAAAATTTACATACCTGGAAGATTAGGGTCTTTCACCTAACTCGTGTATGGAATCAGTGAGAGCAAGACAACAGCCTAGCTCCTCTATGGTATCCACACAAACCGTGATCAAGGTGGAGTCATCTCACGATCCAACTTCCGAGCACTCCCGGACTGGGTGCTAGCAGCAGAAAACGGGAGCTTGTATAGTTGTGGTGTTTTGTTCTTCCTTTTTTCACAAAGAGGAAGAGAGGTGGAAGGGTTGTGTGTTAGCTCTGAAATTTTTTCAGAACCCAAAACGTGAGAGAGAGAGTGGAAGAGAAAAATCTAATCTCAATCACTCACACCCAAAGGTTCATTAGTGGAGGTGAATGGCCAACACCTTGGCCCCATTGCCCACCATTATATGTCTTAACATAATAATGTTCCACTAATTCTTGTCAGCATGCACAGCACCTAAAGAGGCACAATTATGCAGACAATAAGTGAACCAACCAGCCCAAAACGATCTGGTCCAACCACGGTCCAACCACACCCGGTCCAACCATGGTCCAACCACGGTTCAACCAACTGCTCGAATCAACGGTTCTATATGTGTGACCCTGTAGGCACTTGTAACATCCGACAATAATTGTAAAATGTCATTTTAGAATTATAAGCAAAGAGCGGCGTCTAGCAACACATCATTGCTACCCGAACGACAAGATCAGTACTGATTCTCTATGCCTCGGAATATGTCATCGTCCCTTCGTCCCATTATCTAGATCAAACACGGGACATGGAATATGTCAATCTCGTATATGTTTAATCTATGTTTCTTGATCCCCGAGTTAACTGTATAAAACGGATACCCGTGATATCATCATATCACCTAATTCGAGCATGGCCATGCATTTAACGGTTCAACTCTATCAAGAAACCATATGATAATATACCCGTTATATGGGTCGGACGAATCCCCTCTTGATCAATCAAAACCCACTACTTACTCGGCATATAACCAATGATTACCCTTATGTCCACCCAGTTACGGATGACTAGGAATAATATCAAAGTACATGATTCATATGTTGGATACCTTGACGATCTCAGGTCGGAGGACAATTACATCTATAAGAACCACTAATGACATATATATAATGTTCCATGTAGGGTTCTTATGTGGGTCGGTCCAGTCCACAAGTTCTCCAACTTGTACCCGTATGTAGAATTCATATCACATATGCAATTCTCAACATACGCTAGTCTTAATTTATTATTACAACCCATCCGTAATAATAATCGACTAGGGACATTTAAGAATATGAAATATTCTAGGGTTATAAGTATGTGCTTCTTGCTCCATTTCCCACGCGCAGGTCTATCTCACCCTTTGCCAATCTCCTACTCTTTCTCAGTTCCTGCACATTTACACAAATGTGAGAACCACATCCGGTATCTAATACCCATGATGCAGAGATAGAGATATTAGCTTCTATAACAAAAATACCTGAAGTGGAAGTCTTACTTCCCTTCTGTTTCTTCACCTCTTCACGGTAAACAGGGCAGTTGCGTTTCGAATGGCCAGGTTTGTTGCAATGGAAACATTTTCCTTCCTTTGCAACACCACCTTTGGGTTTCAGCACATGGGAATAAGAAGTTGCACATGCACCAAACTTTTGGCACATTTCCTCTTCTTGTAAAACTTGGCTTTACCCTTTCCTTTCACTTTTCCAACCATCAAAATGTTGTTGGATTTGTTTGCCTTCATTTGTTGCTCAACAGTTCCTAACATGTTAAGCAACTCAGACAAAGATTTGTCAAGATGATTCATATTGAAATTCATGACAAATTGGCTGTAACTATCCGGCAAAGATTGCAGGACTAGATCAACAGCCAACTCCTTTTGCAAAGGAAAACCTAGACCCTCAAGGCTCTCAATGTATCCAATCATTTTGAGCACATGAGGTCTCACCGGTGATGACTCAGCCATCTTGCATTGGAACAATGCCTTAGAGGTCTCATACCTCTCATGCCTTACTTGCTCTTCAAAAAGCATTTTCAGATGTTCGATCATATCAAACGCACCCAAGGTTCATGTTGCTTCTGAAGCTCAGAGTCCATGTTAACAAGCATAAGGCATGCAACATCCAATGCATCATCAACATGCTTCTTGTAAGCATCTCTTTCTGCCCTAGAAGCATTAGGTGCTGGTTCATTTGGAACTTGCCCTTCAAGGACATACAACTTCTTTTCTTGTTTGAGGACTATCCTCAAGTTGCGATACCATTTTAAGAAGTTATTCCCATTCAACTTTTCCTTCTCAAGGACAGATCGCAGTGACATTGTGCTAGTGTTTTGTGCCATGGAAATTCTACAACAATGATCAACTCACACAAATAAGAGTCATGCATAAAAAAATCATTTAACAAGGAATTCTATTAAATGATGCTCCTACTATATAAATCAAGACAATCATATAAGTAGGCCAAGATCCATATTTTACTACTAGATAAGTCAGCTTTTGTTGATCGCTTACTTCATAGTTATTTAGGTAGACAACTCTTGTCAATTACATCTCATGTAACTCTTGGATAGTTGAGTGAACAACAATTGTCCTTGTCTATCCATAGACTTAGCTCAACTCCTTGCCTCTAAGTCCTTAATCTTATTAAGATGACCTAGTTAAGTTCAACACCATAATAAGCAGTTCTGAGATTACAATTATCGCATCGCACCTTGCTAGGATAAACATTGGCACCTTGCTTTGGCAAAACCTACCAATTGTTGATCTTAACCTTGATGAGTGCTTATCATAGAAGGCAACACAAGAAGAACTTAATATTTTCATCAACATGTTATTCCAATACATTACATGCATGTTCTTGATGAATCATATATTGATTTTTGTAAATTTAGAAACTAAAAATTACAAGTGAACATCGATGTTGTGAGAATCTGATTCTCGCCAACCACTTGGCATTGCTCATGAACATCGATGTCCTAGCTTGAACATCGATGTCCAATGGCCTCTGGAACTCAAGAACATCGATGTCTTGATCTGAACATCGATGTTTTGAGGCTCTAGAGCTCCAAACTATTTAGCAGAGCTCAAGAACATCGATGTTAGGTTCTTGAACATCGATGTTGGAAAGTTCCGAAGGTCCAAAAACTTGGCAGTAGTTTTAAACATAGATGTATAACATTTAAACATTGATGTTTGAGGTTCTAGAATTCAAGAACATCGATGTTTCAACTTAAACATCGATGTTTAAGAATTCTGGAATCTCAAAGCAATTCGGCAGAACTCTTGGACATCGATGTTCAATCTTGAACATCGATGTTCATGGGACTCTGCCAAAGCCAACCTTCAAGGAACATCGATGTTTTGTCTCACAACATCGATGTTCAGTAGGCTCGGCCAAGGCTAAACCCATGTCGACATCGATGTTCTGGCCGTGATGTGCTAGAGCGACAATCGTTCCATACGAAAACCGACGATCGATTTTCTTTTTGTCAAACCCCTTCGACTTACTGCCATGAATATCTTGATTGATATCTCATACCAATCAAGTGCTTGTTGTTAAAACCTTTTTAACAAAAACACAACATCAACATGTTCAATAACTCACTTAGCACATCACATATACAAAATGAATTCAGCATATCACATATACTAGCATGTTCATACTATACCACATATAACATATGAACACATAATTCGTTTAGAACTTCACAAGAGGCTCCACTACCACTGTAAGTAACCGGGTCATGCAATTTGACAATCAAATGCAACTAAATGCGCAGCGGAAATTCCGGTACTCATGGAGGATCCAAGTGAAGGGTAGCTAAACCGAATAACAATTTTTACGTACCTGAATCGGTTAAGGTCTTTCACCCAACTGTAGGGACGAATCAGCAAGAGTCGGACAGAAATCCCGCCCCTCTATGGTATCCACACGAACCGTCGATGACTAGCCGGAAACCGTCTCACGATCTCCAACCCGAGCTCTCCCGAATAGCAGTGCTAGCTGCGGATTTTCAGGAGTTGTGTGGTGTTTTGTGTTCTTCTTTCTTTCTCAAAGAATGAAGGGGTGAGTGTGTGTTCTTGATGCTCTGAAAAATCAGAATGCCAGGTCTATAGTAATCTGATTACTCACTCCAATATGATTAAGATTCCACCACTATCTAGTCTAATCATGTCTCCACTATGCACTAATGGGATTACACATCACATGCCATCAGGTTTGGCTCAGTAATTCTAATAATCAGTGAATCAAACCATCCCATAACGACCCTGGTCCAACCACGGTCCAACTATGGTCCAACTACACCTGGTCAAACTATAGTCTAACCACGGTCCAACCACACCTGGTCGAACCATAGTCCAACCACGGTTCAACCACCTGCTTGAATCAACGATTCTAAGTGTGTGACCCTGTAGGCACTTGTAACGTCCGACAATAATTGTAAACTCATTTACAATTATAAGCAAAGAGCGGCGTCTAGCAACACTTCATTGCTACCCGAACGACAAGATCAGTACTGATTCAATATGCCTCGTAAGCATGTCATCATCCCTTCGTCCCATTATCAAGAGATCAGTACTGATTCAATATGCCACGTAAGCATGTCATCATCCCTTCGTCCCATTATCAAGATTAAACACGAGACATGGAATATGTCAATCTCGCATATGTGTAGTCTCGGTTTCTTGATCCTCAAGCTAACTGTGTAAAACGGATACTAATGATATCACCATATCATAATCCGAGCACGGCCGTGTATTTACAGTTCAACTCTATCAAGAAACCAACCAATAATATACCCGTTATATGGGTTGGACGAATCCCCTCTGAATCATACAAAACCCACTACACATTTATCATATACCCAATGATTACACTAAGTCTACTCATTTACGAAATGGCCAAGAGTAATATCAAAGTATACGACTCACATGTTGGGAACCTTGATGATCACAGGTCTAAGGACAATACATATGAGAACCGCTAATGACAATCAAATAACGTTCCATGTAGCGTTCTTATGTGGGTCGGTCCAGTACATAAGTTCTCTAACTTGTACCCGCATGTAGAATTCATATCACATATAATTCTTAACATACGCTAGTCTTAAATTATTATTACAACCCATCCATAATAATAATTGACTAGGGACATTTAAGAATATATAAATATTCTAGGGTTATAAATATGTGCAAGCGTCTATCTCATAAACCATATTTATTGGAATAACCTTAATGTGTATACATGATTACAAATAAACATCCATTGATTGGCTTTTGGGTATATTACACTAACACTATCGCAGCTGAACGTCTCACTGAGGTCAGCTCGACGGTGATGCAGATAGAAGTGATGTGTGCAGAGCTCTTTCCTCACGTGAAAAACATACAAAAACTTGTAAAAGACTTTGAGAAGCATGTAACTCAATAGAGTACTTCCTCTCCGTATTGTAAAACTATTGTGAAATAAATAAATCAAGCGTTTTCGTTTATAAAACAATTCTCTCTTTATAATATAAAAACTTATGTTAAATGGAATACAAAACATTTTTAAGTAGAAGAAAACCAATAAGAAGGAAATAAAATCAAACATAAAGATGTTAAAAATAGAATCAACAAAAGGAAGTAAAACAAACATAAAGAAATTAAAAACAAAACAAAACTCGTTTAACCAAACCAAAACATAAAGAAGTTAAAACAAAACATGTTTTCATGTTCGGCGCTCTAGATCGGTCGTAAACATCCTCGATCCCGAGAAACATGGCATGCACAGCTAACGGTGACGTCGATTCCCTCGGGAAAAAGACGTCCGTTAACTCGCAAGGCGATGATCACGAGAACGTCCTATGTCCCTCGAAAGAAACGTTATCCACCTGTCCACAAGCCAAAAACGTCCTCCAGACATCGTATCCCTCCACGATGTCCAAACAGGTGTAACCTTGTCGCACATGCACTCCACCCGAGGTATGGTCCCATCAGTCTAGCCACAACGGTCACGGATGCATGTAATAAAAGATGCAGGAAAAAGTCATTAAAAGAAACGCCAAGGTAGCCAGGGCGAAAGAAAATTGTGAGATGTAGAAGAGTTGAAAAACACTTGCTTTTGTAGTCCCAAAAACATATAAAGCAAAATTTCAAACCATGGCAAAATTTTCAAAAAGCAAAATCCAATCAACTACGAAATTTTCAAAAAGCAAAACCTCAAAGATCGAAAATGGTTTAAAGTTTTGTGAAAAGAATCTACTTTTCCTATCCCCGAAAAAAAATATTTTATTTTATTTTTCTTTTTCCTTCTCTTTTTTTTTTCTTTTTCTTCTTTTCTTTGCTATTTCCTTCTTCTTCTTCTTTTTTTTTTCTCTTCTTCTCTTTTTTTTTTTTCCGGGAACAGGTGGGGTCTATACTTTGAAAAACAGGTAAATATTTTTCTATAAAAGGCAAAAAAACGGTAAGCAGGAACCACAAAGCATCCAAAAGACAATAAAACGCTCAGGCAAAGAAAACACAAAGTTCAGAAAACAAAACACCACGCGTCGAAACAACATGCCTGCTCCATCATCCGTCTTCTTCGTCGAAGGTACCTCCCTAGGCAGAAGAAACCAGCTGGCCTACAACCTAATCAACGAGCGTCCAGAGGAACTACCGAACGAGCTCGGCAGGATGCCTCGTCTGGTTTTCGTCGACGAACTCTACTCCTCCAGAATCTTCGTCACTCCCATGGAAGAGACGTTCTTCCTAGAGGACCAAGGTACTCTGAGGACCTCCTTCTACGGCTCGACCAATTCCGTCATGTTTTTCATTTCTAAAAGACTTCAGGAATTCAACCTAGAGCCCACTTGCCATTTCCTGCACTAAGGTACCTACTACCAGCTCTCGATGACTGCCCAGAGCATGCCCAGAGTCACTCGGTTACCACCAACTTGGCCAAAGGCCCGACTACTGGTGTGGAACTGCAGAGGAATCGGTAGGCGTTCCCAGGAGTTCTCGTGTACCCTGAGGGACCTAAAGAACCAGTACAAGCCCAACGTGGTTCTTCTCACGGAGACCCAGTGGCAGCCTGAAGACGATCACGGTGTCATCCCGCCCGGTTCCCTCCAGCAAACCGGTTCGAGCTTCCTGGCCAGAACAATGTGGGCGGCATGTGCTTCTCGTGGAACGACAGCATCAGGTTCAACATTAACAATGACCCCAATAGCTTCAAGGTCATTGTTGTACCGAGAAGATGAATGTTTTAAATAATAATGATTATGTAATATTAATTTTTGTAATAATAATATTAGTAATATTAATAATATTTATGTTTCCGCATGTTTGTGGCATCATTTACCTCTTATGTGATTGTTCTGTGGCAAGCTGGCATCCCTCGACTGGATCCATCATGTACTAACTAAATGACATAAATGCAAAATAATAAACATATGGAGCGAGCTATGCATAGCAAATAATCAAAACAATCACCCCAGGACCTACCGCCCGCTCCGCTACCAAAAATGAAACGCCCCGACCCGTATTTACCATACATAGTAAACATGTGCCGGAACTGTAACGACCCAACCAAGTAAGCCCAGCATATAGTGCATACAATAGAAAACCAGCTCAATAGCAAATAACATAAGTACGTCTGGCCCAACAGCCCAACATCATAAACAAGTCACCCGAACCCCGGGAACATCAACAATAACACAACCAGCCCAATGGCGTAACATTAGCAATAAATAGCACAACGGAAGACTTAATAACTCACAAAGACACTGTATGCAACACAGATGCAAACTAATGGATCCGAGTCCTAACCGAGGGATAACGTCGCAGCCTGTCTGGAATGCATCATACCTGAATCACAAATAACTCAACCTACGGAATGAAAGCCCGCAGGTGAGGGGTGAGTCCGAAGTGCTCACCAACCAAGGATAAACAGAGATATGCAGGCAACAATAATACTTCAAAGAAGGAAATACAGACAACAGTCACAACCATACCAAAGACAATACCGTACAAGACAGACCAAACCCAAAAACTCGTCCCAAACAAACCAAAGACTTTATTATTATTCCAATTTTATCCTTCTGGGCCTCGTCACGGATAGGCTAGGGTCGTACCAGGTTATCAACCTATTTCTGGTGCCAAATAAAAAAGAACCCAGGATCAACTTCCCAATAACAAAACTCAGGGATCAACATCCCAATAACAATCACAGGGATCAACATCCCAATAACAATCTCATGGATCAACATCCCAATAACAATCTCAGGGATCAACATCCCAATAACAATCTCAGGGATCAACATCGCTATAACAAATCTCAGGGATCAACATCCCTATCAAACCGGCATCAATCTGCCCATCACAAGTAACCCAGATCATGGCCACCACAAAACAGAAACGAAATCACAGGAATCGACATCCCAAACCAAAAACCAGAAGACACGACTCACTTATTAACTTTTCCAATTTTAATAACTGGTCCCTGTCACTGGACAAGCTAGGATCGTACCTGGTTATTAACTAATTCCAGATGCCAGGCCAAATGTAACCCAAGATCAACATCCCAATAACAAACCAATCCGGGATCAACATCCAAATATCCAAATCAAACCGGGATCAACATCCCATAACCAAGAAACCGGCCATGACACCACAGAACTAGCCTCTAACCATCTAGTCGTACCACTACTTTCCATGTGACAATTAAATCATCATCTCAAATCAACTTCCAATTTCCATTTTCTTTTTCCCAATTATCCATATCATAATTATTCCAACTATCCAATCACAATACAGTCTTCCGACAACATTCACAATATCCATAACAGTCAAACAATTATCCAACTTCCTATTAACTCAGGTTATACAACAGACCAATCCATCAACAGTTTCATAGCATCAATTACTCACAATCCAACATCAATCACAACACAGTATCCAATAAACCAACAATAGTCAACACAGCAATTCAATCAAGCAGAACAATATCAAAGAATCACACACATAACCAACATCAACAAATCCATATCATCAAATATCCAACAATAATATATATCATCACAATTTCCAATATTCATTTTCTCAAGTTATTCAACTTTCCATTATCACAAGTTAATCCACAGACTAAACCATCAACATTTCATAAAACTAATTATTCACAATTAACAGTTAAACATCAATTACAACACAATATTCACAAAAGCGATAACACAGTCCAACAACAGCAACAACAGTAACCAGGGTAGTCAAATAACCAACAATGACCGTCTCAGCAGTCCAATCAAACAACAAAACATATAGAATATTACAGGCACATATTATAGACTACTCGCTGTTTCTCATTTTCGCTCATTAGATTCTCTCTGTGTCTTTGTTTCCTTAGCCGCCACAGCGGTTAGGTCACATCTCCCTCATTCTGGATCGTGACCTAACCCTAACCGTGGCAGAACAGATATAAACAACTCCGGTAGAATCCTGCTTCTCCCTCAAATTGAAAATCTGTTACTGTATATTATTATTGCTCTAATGCATAGTGTCAAATTGTTTTTTTTTTTTCAATTTGCGGTCAACAACAACGAGTATCCATCCATCTTTTCCTTTCTCCCCCACCATGGTGATCTCTAATGCCTCCTTTGTAAAGAATTAGAAGGGCAAGACAATAAAATCTCTATAGCACGCTTTGCTCCTCTCTCTTTTTTTGAACCAATTGCAATTTCTTTGATTCTCTATTTTCGAGTGTGGTTGTATAGTTTCTGTCTCGTCTTGACTAGCTAGCTGCTTGCTGGCTTTTTTTTTTTTTATGCTAATCGAGACTTTTATTCAAAAGATGAAGAAAAAGTCATACAAATACGAGATGCAAATACCCAAGTCATAGAGCAAATGACAGCGTAACAACAGGTACAAATAAGCCTACACTGATCCAGACAAAGATAGCATAGATATTAAACAGGAAAAGAAAAAGGAATAGAAAAAAAACATAAGATACAGAGTATCAGTCAAAACATGGTATAATGGGAGTATGGAAAATCCGGTTGTAGAGATTTAAGCCCAGGGGCGGATCTAGAATAAAAAGTTAGGGCGGGCTAAATTATTTGTTAAAAAATTTTGGAAGGGCCAAACTAAGTGCGGAAAAATTGAAGAGGGTCAAATCATAACATTATTTAAATTTATAGGGACTGAATTTGCTTTACCAAGAAAACATGGTTGATTAAAAAAATTTCAATTGCGTGACTCGAACCTGGGTTTACCACCAAAACTAACACTCACTCAACCACCAAGCCCCTTGCCATTTCATGTATATTCTTACCATAATTATATTAACTAGAATTTTAGGGCGGGGCTGGACCCCTTGCTCCCCTTATATCCGCCCCTGTTTAAGCCTACTTGCACACCATGCCATAGCCTCAAAACATCAACAGATGCAAGGATGCTATAATGGGAGTATGGAAAATCCGGTTGTAGAGATTTAATCCACCAAAAAACTCTGTTCACCCCAATTTATATCTTCACTGTTGAAAAATTTCTCGTTACTGGTCGTCCATAGGGACCAAAATGCAGAGTATCCCAGCATCATCCATATGGATCTTCTTAGTGCCGAATCTTCCAACTGGGGCCATTGACAAAGCCACTGGTATATTGATTGAGGTGCCAACCACTTGATTCCCCACCAATAACAAATCTTATTCCGAAAAATCCAAGAGTAGTGGCACTGTAAAAACAAATGATCAGCAGACTCCATTTCTTGTGAACAAAAAATACACAGACCCTGATCATTCGGTAATATCCCCCTCTTGACTAAATTTTCTCTAACTGCCACACCACCATTTAGTAACTGCCACATAAAACATTCAATTTTTGGTGGAGATAGATTTAGCCAAATATTGGGAGGTTTTGATACCTCCATGGTGGTGTTAACGATAATATCCTTGCCAGCCATTAGAGAGAAAGACCTATCCTTTGAGGGTCCCCAAAGCCATTTATCCTCCAAGTTTGAGTTCAAGGTGGTGGCTTGTCTTGCATCTCTATGTAATTCTTTCATTCCATTTTAATAATATTGTCTATCGATTAGCATTGAAAAAATAAAAAAACAACGACATGCATCCTTGTCGGTTAGGTAGACAATTTGCAATCGATATGTGTTAGCCCACAGTTGGTTTAGGTTAATGAGTTTTTGTCTTTTCGTCCATATATAAATACACATAGTAGAGTTTATTCTTAGTGCAGTAGTTGTGAGGAAAAGCCAGAGAAGGGACTAGCGATTCGCTTTCCTTCGACACAAAACTCTAACACAACCCCCAAAGTTAATTGGTATAATGGCAACAGGAAATTTTACATTGCCATCAGCAATTGTTGAGGAGATACTCTTGCTGTTACCCTACAAGTGCATTCATCGATTCAGGTCCGTGTCCAAGTCTTGGTCTTCTTTATTGGTCAGTGAAGAATTCCAAAAATTGAGGTTCAAATCTTCACCTCCGGAGCTCAACGTCCAAAAAATCCTGCATAGTTTTCATGGTTGCTACGGAGAGGATTATGGTATGCCTCTTGAATCCTTTGATTATCGTGGCGGTGAAGAAACTTGTACCCAGTTATTTTTTCCAGTTGAAAGAAGATTTTTAAAATTGATAGGATCATGCAACGGATTAGTTTGTTTAACTCAGGAGTCACTAGTTAATAACTATCGGGACATATTTCTGTGGAATCCTTTTACGGGTGTCTATAGAAAATTGCCACATACTAAAGGTATGTCCGGTCGTTATGGTGTCTACCGTGCTTATGGTTTCGGCTATGATTCGGTTGCCGATGATTACAAGGTCTTTTTAGCTGTAGTTCGCCGTGTTAGCATCAGAAATAAAGTTCGCCGCCTGTATCCTGTAGTTCAAATCTTCTCCCTGAAGACAGGTTCCTGGAAAAGTGTGAAAAATCCTGACAGATGCTTGCAAGATATTTTAAAAAGGGACTCGGTGGGTCTCTTCCTGAATGGTGCACTTCATTGGAGCAAGAGAGATACTGCAAAGATTACCGCTTTCGATTTGGTGAAGGAGACATTTTATGATGTCCCACCCCCTCCGGAGCAAGAAGGTTTGGGATACAGGGGCATAGGAGGCATGGTTGGAGGATATCTGTGTGCGCCTTGGTATCTGGCGCCACGATCTGAGCCGTGTGTTGTTTGGGTCATGAAAGAATACATGAACAAGAAATCATGGGTTCCTTTCATTGAATCTTATTGGAGTTATTCAAATCGTACCCATTATGCATTTGTTTCTTATAAGTGCAACTTGATACCATATCATGTAAAGGATGGCGACTTGATGATGCTTGACTTCTGTGATGAATCGCAGGCTACTGAAGTACTTGAATGGAGCAAGAATCCTGGGAAATCTGATAGCGTGAGGGTAAAATATTATCACTGTTATGGATCCATTCCGTATACAGAAGCTCTCACCTCACCCTATCCTGCTAGTGAAGTCGATCAAGGGTTTTGAACATTGAATACAACTAGTCAAACAGGTGGGTGAAGAGCCTAATATTCCTGACGTTTGTGAAAAGTTTTGGCTTTGTACCGAGATTTCTCTCTACAGATTAATTTTTTTCATTTTTTTTTGTTTTTCTGAGAGGATAAACTTAAGCAAATTGGAAAGTCAATTACTTTTTGAAATATAACATGCCATCCTTTCCGTTCTCTGATGATCTTCTGCTGCTTAACTTCGTTTGATGTTTAATCTTTTTGTCGAAATTACTTGCTTTGGTTTATACACGATAGTTAATTTCCTACGTCATTATGCACTTACTACCACTCCACTTTTCTTTTCTCTTTTTTTACGCTACTACCAGCACTTCACTTCATTAGATTTTAGTAACGACGACGGGTTGGTTTTTAGGTATAATTGTTTCTTCAATGTTACGAAACTTGTATAGTTATAACTAGTAGGCGGTTCGCGATAATGGATCTATTTTTGCGCTAGTCCAATTCCTTCTAGGGTTAAGGAGTTTTTGCCTTGTCAGTTAAGTAAGAGTCGTATATATAAATTAACTGTAGACAGAACAGACTTTATCATTAGTGTAACAGCAAAACACCAAGGTGTGTGACTAGGAGAAAGGGCACCAACGTTTTTTAATAGCTTGAGAAGGGAAAACGTTAGGGGTTCCTGACCTAATTAAATAGAAGTTGCTACAATGGGAGCAGCGAACCTCAGATTCCCATCAGAAATTCTGGAGGAGATACTAGCACTGTTACCTCAACAGTCCATTCATCGATTTAGGTCCGTCTCCAAGTCATGGTCGTCTTTGTTGGTCAGTGTAGAGTTCCACAATTTGAGATCCAGGTCGTCACCGCCGGAGATCAACGTCCAAAAACTCCTTCATCAATACCCTAAGAACTGTCCTGATGGTGCCCATCATGGTCTTGAATCATTTGATTTTCGTAACGGCCAAAGTAAGAATGACGAGGTATGGTTTCCAACAGTATGAGAGTTTGTAAGATTTATAGGATCATGCAATGGATTAGTTTGTGTAGCTTAATTTGGACCATACGACCTCTATATTAAGGGCATTGTTGTGTGGAATCCTTTTACGGGTGTCTACAGAAGATTGCCACAGCCTGAATATACATCGGGTCTTGCTTACGGTTTTGGACGTGATTCGGTTGGTGATGATTATAAAGTTTTTCTAGCTGCACATCGCCTTTATGCTCCTGTAGAATTTCAAATCTTCTCTCTGAAGACAGGTTCCTGGAAAAAGGTGGAAATTCCTAGCAGATACTTGGACCGGATCAAAGAAGGGGGTGGGGGTCTGTACTTGAATGGTACACTGTATTGGGAAAGTCGGTCCGGTGAGAAGATCATTGCATTTGATATGGTGTAGGAGACGTTTTCTGATGTCCGAGCCCCATTTTTGGATCAATCTTATGAACATGTTAGCATGGGAATTGTTGGAGAATATCTATGTATGTGTCGGCGCCCAGTGCGAATATCTATGTATGTTTGGATGATGAAGGAACATGGCAACTGGGTTCCTTTCATTCAATATAGTGAGTCAGGACGTTTTGGATGAGGAGTTGTTGAATATGAGTGCAATTTCATACCCCCTGCTGTAAAGGATCGCGGATACATGATGCTCCACTTCCGTGTATCTGGGCGGACTGAAATACTCCAATGGAATAATAATCATGGAGAAGCTGATGCAGTGGATCAGGGAGGCAGAAAGCACTGTAAATTTTACGAAAAACGTTCATCCATTCCCTATACAGAGGCACTCACCTCTCCCTATCCAACTGCTACTGAGGTAGATTTCCAAACATGATTGAATAAACAACAAAGGATGGTTTAACAAGTCAAATAGGTGGGTTAAGATCCTAGTCCTGGCGTTTTTTAAATGTTTTCGCATTGTACTGAATGTTTGATTGTATGTGGATTTGGTTGTTTTTGTTTTGGCTTTGCAGGTTTACGTTTGATAGATATATCGCTAGCACTTCCTTTGATTTGGTTGAGGTTGATAATTATGTTTAAGTAGACAAAATTGGATTAAGAGCCGGATCCTGGGATGTTTTCTTCGAATTACTTGTTTATGCCGTAACTCCATGCCATGTTGAAGTTCAATTTCTCCCCTGACATCTTCCAATGTGATTTCCGATTCATCACTTAGGTCTATCTCTAACTTTCAGCCTATGATTGAAAATACAGAAGAGTTCATTCATTTTTATTGTTGTTTATGTTATATAGTAGATATGCAACTAAGTTGTTGCCTACATACTTTTGAGTCATCGTTTTATACAAGCCAAACAAAGCCTTCTGCCTAACTTTTCCCTTGCACGGAGTGCTAAGGCAAAGAGCGGTTCTCAAAAGAGACCATATTGGATTTTAGTGAATGGAAGAACACATTGTGTATGGAATCAAATTCTCTAACTGTAAATGTAATTAACCAGAAACCATTTAGATCCGTCTGTTTTAAAAGTAGGCCATTCGTAATAAATAATTATGCCTAATAAGTCAGGATTAATTGGCTCAATGGCTTTTTAAACGCCAAAATATTTTGGGCATTTCGCTTCCATTCGTCGCAAAACCCTAACCCACCCATGGCAGTGGCATTGTAATCTTTTTTTTTTTTGGTACAAAATTGTAATCTTTTTTTGCACTCGATTACTCCATTGAGAAGAAGAAAGTGTCACAATGGCAGAAAATCTTAGATTACCATCAGAGATTGTGGAGGAGATACTAGTGTTGTTACCCAATGACTCCATTCATGGATTCAGGTTAGTCTCCCAGTCATGGTCCTCTTAATTGGTCAGTGTACAGTTCCACAGATTGAGATCCAAGCCCACACCGCCGGAAATCAGCATCCAAAAACTCCTACATCGTTACACTATGGAGTCTTTGATGATACTCCCGGGCGACCGTATTGTCTTCGGTCTTCGATCATTAGATTTTTGTACTCAAATGGATGAGCAGGAAGACTGTAGGACCATGCAATGGATTGGTTTGTGTAAACACTATAAGAACATAGAAAATTGCCAGATCCTGAGGACATGTCAGGTCCTGATTATACATACCTTCCCTACGGTTTTGGATATGATCCGTTTGCTGAAGATTATAGGGTCTTTATAGCTGCACGTCGCCGTTACACTCCCACTCTTGAAGGTTTCAAGCTCAAATTTTCTCATTGAAGAGAGGTTTCTGGAAAAAGGTGGAAGATCCTGGCGGATACTTGTAAAAGTTTGGAGTATGGAGGGTTACAGGTCTGTTCTTGAATGGTACTGCACTTCACTGGAGGAAGGGGGAACCTGGTATATCTCATTGCTTTTGATTTGGCAGAGGAGAAGGTTTATGATGTCGCAACACCACCTGTGGTATCCACTGTGCATGTAAAATTTAACATGCCCGATGACTAATGAAGGATTCTATTATATCATGAATCCCTCAACCATGGTGCGCCTACCTCTTCCACCCTTTACAGTACGGAGCTGGGATGTCATGGTTGGCCTTGTATGTGACAAACAAAAACAAAACTTTCGAGTAGCACGTATCAAAGAACGTTATCAGCATACATATGATAAGTCATGTCCGGTGGAGATGTTTTGCAGTGAGGTGAACAAGTGGAGTGAGATGGTTCTGGTGCCTCCTTCTCCAATTCGTTTTAGCTATGGTTTCTATGTCTTTTCTTGGAAGGGCTTCATGGATTGGCTTACATTGGACAACGAGACTGTTGCTTACAACCCTTATAAGCCTAGTAAATGCTATGTGATCAGCCACCCGCCATTAATTAATGATTTCCCAAATTTTGCATCACAGAAATGATACCAAATTTAGCTCCCTTGGTGGATCTTGGGAGCTCACCGATTACATTGCGCTGCAGTGGATCCCAAAACATTGTGTTTCTCTATCAGGACATATACATCGTAGCCTTTAAGAAGCCGGTTTTGACATTAATTTCAAGATACTCTTAATTTGTCGATCCCAATGACAACCAAATACTATACTTGAACTATGCTCAGAAGATCTACTTGTGCAATTGGAGAAGAAAGTGTTCTGGCCTTAGCATAAAAAAAAAAAAAGTGTTATGGCCTGTCAATAGAGCTGAAAGTTTTAATGTGGAGTCATTTCCTTATCATCATGGTGTCCATGTTATAGTTCCAATTTGGCCTACATTCCCAGCACTCTTATCATTATCAAGACACCCCTCAGTATTCCACTCCCACTACAACCGCTATCCTCATGTCTAGTTATTTAAATAGTTAAATTTTTCTCCTTATATTGCCCTGGTAATTTCTTGGTTCGCAAGTCTGGTCACAATATAAACTGGTGATGATTTTGTTTTTTTTTTTTTCTTCTGCTTTCTGTCAGAATTGGTGTTTCTGAAGTAAGAGATCAGTCTCATTATTACATATTGGTGTTTCGGATTTGTAATTATGTCTTACAGTTATATCTTTTGTTCTGTTCATTTTGGTTTTTTATTTAGGGTTTTTCTATCTTGTGCCCTAGGGGCACATGATAAGCCACTAAATAAGAAAATGAATTTCCACAATTAATGAATACCATTCCTTTTGTGACTGAAATAACCTTTTATTGAATTAATTACACAACAATCATTATTTATGGAAGGGTTATTTCAATCATAATGGTAATGATATTCATTAATTGTGGAAATTTATTTCCTTATTTAGTGGCTTATCATGTTCCCCTAGGGCATAAGATAGGAAAACCCTTTTATTTATACACTTAATAATAGGTTAATAACTACAGTATAATTAATTTTCGATTGATACGAACAAATATACATTTGGGTGATGTGAAGTTTACCTTCCAACATACCAATTAATGTTTAAACTAGACCAATTTGCAAACTTAAGAGTAATCACAATTAATATCCAAAGTTATAATCTCCACTTTTGTTTTTTACCCTAAACTACCACTTTTCTTCATTAAATTTTAGTAAAGACGACGGAACAGTTTTTAGGTACAACTGTTTCTTCACAGGTTACGCAGCCAATATTACGAAATTGTATAATTATAACAAGGAGGCGGTTCGCGACAACGAATCAATTTGTGTTAGCCCAGTTCCTTCTAAGTTAAGGAGTGCCTAGTCTTGTCGGTTAAATAAGAGTTGTCTATATAAATTAACTGTAGACAAAGCAGAGTTTATCATTAGTAGTGTAATATAGTAAAACACCAACGTTTTATAAGAGTTTTGAGGAAGCAAACGTTAGGGATTCCCATATATTCCCAACATTCCCAGCACTCTTATCAATTTGGCCAACGTTCCTTGGGTCAAGCTTGGTGTTCGGAGTGTTAAAATTTCGTAGGGGAAACGGGTGTTCTTTATTGATCAGTCGTAACGAAGAAATTAAATGAGTAGGTCGATATAGGTCACCTAGGAAAGAAAGAGACCGTTCAAAGCGGTCAATCGAAGTATTTAGCCAAAAGCAAAGACCGTTGTCTATCAGTCATTATTCATGAAATAAGTAAAGCAACTAGAAGATACTGTGAAGAGGCAAGACCATTATATCGGTTTACTGAGCTGCTATTCTGATTCGTCGTTCGAAGAAGGGAGTGCGGCTTGAAGCTGGCGGATGCGTCAGTTCGCGGCCTTGCGGCGCTTGTCTTCCTCCTCCATGACTTGCTGTTTGGCCTTTGGTTGCTCAATTTCTGTTATGATGGCCTTTATTTTTTCTGCTCTGTGGCAACAGGACGTTAGGAGCTCCTTTTCTTGCTGCTTTTCGGCCAATGTTTCGGTTTGAAAGTCCTTTAGTTTGGATAGGAGTTCGAATATCTCTTTCTCTTTCTTGGATTTGGAGGAACGGAGATTTTTTACAACTTCTACATCAGCCTTCATTTGGCCTGAAATGGCCTCTATGTTTCTGGTGTTAATTTCAATGTGACGGCTTAATTCTTTTTGGTTGGCCTGTGTGGATGATTTTAACTTCACGAAGAACTCATGATCGTCCTGCGCATGTGAGAAGAAGGAGGTTAAGCTGGGTAAGAGTTCTTTTCCAGCAAGTAGCCCAGCATGTGTCTTCAAGGTGTTTTGAGCCTCCGCAGCTTGGTCGACCAGTTCCTGGTCCTCTAGGCCAGAGACTCCTTTTTTGGTGAACTCTTTCAAAAAGATTATGGCCTTCTTTATTTGTTGGTGTTGATTATCCATTTGTTGAGCCGGGATGGTGGTATTGCTTTGGTTCTTGTTTCCAAGCCATGTAAGTAGTTCCTGTTCAAAATCAAGGGTAAATAAGATGTAGTGCATCGGCATGGCTACAAGAAGGGAAGTTATGATTACCGACCTTTATGGCTTCTAGGTGGAGGGGGGGTGTTTTTGCTTGGTGGCGTCGATTGTTCTTGGGCTCCCATGCTTTTGTTTGGAGCTTCGATGGCTGGTAGGGTAGTCATGCTCTATTCCCCTAGTAGTGCTTCCAAAGATGTTTAGATCCTAGTAGGTGCTTTGACAGTATTCGGTGTGGGTTTTTTGTTAGTGATAGCCATCATGGCCTGGTTGGCCGGTTTGTAAGGCGTCGATAGTCCTGGTTCCAAGTATGGTATCGGTCGTCAAGTCCATGTGGGTTGCCTGTGGAGCATCGACCGGTGTGTCCTGGTTGGCTTTCTGTGAGGCATCGGTCGTCATATCCTTGTGGGTTGTTCGTGGGGCATCGGCCGGTGTGACCTGGATGGCATTCTGCGAGACATCGGTCGTGGTGACTTTGTGGACTTTATGCAAGGCATTGGTCGCTTCTTGGTAGTCGTCGCTCTTTCCTGTGTTTGAAAGAGTTGCCGCCTCCTAGTCATCGAGCATTTCGACGATCTCAGTTGTGTTGGTGCCTTGTTCCTCGTCGTTGGCTTCGTTCTCAAGAGTTGGAGACATCACTGTTTCGTGAGTCATGGGTTAAAAGTTGCAAAAATAGCCTAATCTGTGTTCTGTTTAAGAGAATACCTTGATCCTGTAGCTCAACAAGCTCGGCATCAAGTACTTCAACCAACTTCCCTTCCGGAGTTTGCCGCATCAGCTTATACTTTTGTGGAGGCGCCATGACCCAGTTGCCTAGGTTTGGGAGAGGACTTGATAGCATGGGACTTGTGTTCCTAGGTGCTTGCCGGAGTTTTTTCTGTTAAAGACGAAGTGGAGAGGTCAATTTGAGCTATAAATTCGTTTAGGACTAAGTCTTTAATTACCTTGTATTCCTCCGGCGTTGTCTCCTCCTCGGGCATTTTGTTGCCGAATTTTCGCTTCGGCTTTGTGGTTGTCTAGTTTGCAGGTTTATCTACTGCAACTAAAGAATTGTTAGTCACACAGAACGTAATTGAGGGTGTTTAAAAGCGAAAGGATTGAGCAAGCTTACCTGGTGGGGTTTTCAGATTGATTAAATCTAGGACGTCTCCGAAGGCTGCCTCAAAGATGACCACTGCTTTCTTTTCCGACCAACGCTGCGCCTGTATTGATTTTGCAGGTTTGATTTCCAGGATTCTTGGGACTTGGAACTCCCTGATGAGGAATTGTTGGCAAAGGATAGCTTGGATTCCTGCCGCTCGGTTGGTGACCTTTGGACGTTTGTCCGAGGCTTTGTTGAAAGAGAAAAGTAGAGGAACGGGGATATATTGTGTGAAGCCCAATTATTCACTACAATAGTGGGGATTGTAGGCCTCGAACTCGTATCGGTTGTTCCGTAGATCGATGTATGTGTAATGGGGTAGGTCTCTGGCCGTTAGGATACTTTGCCATGCGGTTCGACGAGAAGCATGGTGTTTTTCATCCAGATCGAGCTCGGAGTTGTTCAAGTATTTAGGTCCCCAGGCCAGTGGTTCTTCTATCTCCTCATTTGAGTCAGATGGTGAATCAATTAGGCGCTTGTAGACCAGCTGACGGACTGTGCACGTCCTGGAAGGGCTTTTTTGTGCTAGATTATGGAAGAAGGCTCGGTGGGTCTGTGCGTCCTGTAAGACATTTTGGGCCGTTAGTAGCCGAGGGTAGAAGCAGATGGATTCTTTGGGTCCTCGTGGTGATCTGTCGTACTTGAAAACTTCTGGAAAGGAGGCAGTCATCCAAATTTGTACTAGCCATATCGGTCCAGCAACGTGAGCCGACAATTATCCCTGATCTAGGGAGGTTAGCTCATGGAGGCCTCTGTAGATGGCTGCTAGAATTAGGGACCCAAAAGCCAAGTGTGGTGTCCCGGTGGCCATTTGAGCCGCGATGGTCTTGAAGAAGGTAGTGACGTATGTGGAGCGAACACAGAAAACAAACTTGTTCAAGAATAGGTTCATGAGCATGAAGTGTTAAAGGTTAAGATCCTTTTCGGCCATACCATTCGATATATACGCATCATAGTACTTTTCTTTGGGGGGGTCTTCCAATTGTTCGCCCTCGTTGGTCAATTCTAGGGATTGCCCATGGGGATGAAGACCAAATAACATGGCTAAGTCGTAAAGGTTGATTGTCATCAGGCCGTATTTGAATACAAAGCAATTGATCGACTTGTTCCAGAAGCTTGCAAGAGCGCACAACACGGGTTGACTGATCCTGATCTCGTCTCTTGTCAGCATGATTAAGTGATAGATTCCTGTCTGCCTCCATTTGTCTCCGAAGATTGGCTCCAATGCTCTTACCCATTGTTTCCACCTTCTCATGTGGGAGATAGTGGCGAATGGCCACGTCTTAATCACTTTGTCATCATCAGTTGGTCGCGTCCATGCACTCATGTTGATGTTGTGACCGATTGGCATGTCCTTTTTATTGAGGGGGCAAACTATGGATATGTAAGGTCACTTACCACTGCATGGATCGACATGTGAGATTGGTTATTGCTACGTAGACCAATCTGCGACATAGGTCGATCGATATGTGACCTCACTTACTACTACATAGATCGATATATGGGTTTGGCTAATGCTACGTGGGCCGGTCTGTGAGATAGATAGTTCTTTAAAATTTTTATTTATTGCGAATTCTACAAAGAGCGATCTATGAGATCGTTTATAAAATTATATTTTAGGTGGTGACCTTGTTCTTTCGTGGAGAAGTGTAGTTGCCGAGGATGGGTGTGATAGTAGCGGTTGTGGATCGATGGTTGGATAGGGTCGCAGGCCGTTTGAGGTCTCTTTGGGCAAGCTGGTTGATTGATGTCGCGCTCTTGACCTGTGGTTTGACTTTTGCTCACTACGTGACCTTTGAGTTGACTTTTGGCTACTCCATGACCTGTGAGTTGACTTTCGGTCCTTGATCGATGGGGTTGACTTTTGACCCAGTTGACCGATGGAGTTGACTGTTGATCCAATTGACCGATGGAGTTAACCTTGTGGCTCTGTTGACCGATGGGTTGACTTTTGTCCCTATTGACCGATGTGGTTGACTTTTGGCCCGTTTGACCGACGGGGTTAACTTTTTGCTTGGTTGACCAACTGGGGGTGACTTCAGGTCTTTATCGGCCGGTGGCATTAACTTTGAGTTTCTTTGGCCATGGAGGTTGAGTTCGGTGCCAACTTTGCCCAGTGATTATGGTGTTTCGATTTTGGCTTAGAATCACCCCTTCGATTTGCGATAGTCTTCAATCAAAGGGCTGAGGGGGCAACTGTATACACCAAGACCAAAATCGTGATGTACTACATGTCGTTCATGTCCGGGCTCTTTCTGGTCAAAGGCCGGTACTGTGCTCTCAAAGGCCCAATAGTCTTTCTTTGGTATCTGGTCCAAGACTCATGTCATCCACTGGTCCAAGACCGATGTCATCCGTACGTCCCAGACCGATGTCACCCACGGGACTAAGGCCGATGTCATCCACAGGTCCGATATTATGCATTGGGCTAGAATCGACGCTATGGGTCTCCTGTCTTTCATTGGATTAAGCCCGATATCCAGTCCAGGTCGGGGGCGCTAGATTGGGATTGATGTCTTTTCAGAATTTTGGATATTATCAAATCGTTAGATGATCGGATTGACTTGTGATCAGGAAAGTGCACAAGCCGTTAGGGTTTGCGCAATCCTCTGTGATTTCTTTTCTTTTCGTATTTGAAAGTTAAAAGGGAAGATATCGGGGTTCAGAGCATATCCCGCCTCAAGCGATGTTTAGAATTCGAAATAAGGTTTTTGGGCTTTTCATTGTTTTATCAATTGTTTTGTGATAACCTATATAAGGTTATTGATAATACTTGTATCGGGATCTAGAAAAATCAATCAAAGACCAGCTTTTACCTTTTATCAGTTTACTTTTAACGCGTCTTAGTGTTGTTTATCATGCTTCATTAGTTTAACATACCTTAGAAAACCCAAAACACAACTCCCGATTTAGGTCGTTTGACGTTCGTCCGTTTGGCCCTTCATTCAAAGGTCGGATTCGGTTGTCGGTTTGGCCTTTCATCGGTCGGATCGGCAGGTCAGCATCAAAATTCAGTCCAGGATGCACGACACCGTCCGTTCGGACTTTCAACGGTCGGATCTGGTTGTCGGTTCGGCTCTTCAAACAGTCGAATAGGTAGGTCGAGGGTCGCTCATTGTTCGTGCGTGAACAGGTGCACTTCATTGGAGCAAGAGAGATACGCAAAGATTACCGCTTTCGATTTGGTGAAGGAGATATTTTATGATGTCCCAGCCCCTCCGGAGCAAGAAGGCATGGGATACAGGGGCATAGGCAGCATTGTTGGAGAATATCTGCGTACGTCTTGGTATCTAGCGCCAAAATCTGACCCGTGTGTTGTTTGGGTCATGAAAGAATACATGAACAAGAAATCATTGGTTCCTTTCATTGAATCTTATTGGAGTTATTCAAATCGTACCCATTATGCATTTGTTTCTTATAAGTGCAACTTGATTCCATGTTCTATAAAGGATGGCGACTTGATGATGCTTGACTTCTGTGATGAATTGCAGGCTACTGAAGTACTCGAATGGAGAAAGAATCCTGGGAAATCTGATAGCGAGAGGGTAAAATATTATTACTGTTATGGATCCATTCCGTATACAGAAGCTCTCACCTCTCCCTATCCTGCTAGTGAGGTCAATCAAGGGTTTTGAACATTGAATGTAACTAGTCGAATAGGTGGATGAATGGCCTAATCCTGGCATTTGTGAAAAGTTTTGGCTTTGTACTGAGTGTTTCTCTCTACAGATTAATTTTGCCTTCATTTATTTTTTGTGTTTTTGGGAGGATATAATAAACTTAAGCAAATTGGGAACTCAATTACTTTTTGAAATATAACATGTCATCCTTCCCGTTCTCTGATGATCTTCTGCTGCTTAAATTTGTTTGTTGTTTAATCTTTTTGTCGAAATTACTTGCTTTGGTTTATACACGAAGCAAATAAGTTTTTTGATATTGAAAATTTTAGGTTGAGGGGAGACTCCTGCGGTAAAAAGAAACAGTTTGTGAACTGTAAGCTTTACTAAATAAATGCTTATATATGCATTAACTTGAAGAAGTGAAAATTGATACAACAGAAGGAAATGATAGAAAGATATTAAAAATTTCTAATAGAGAAGGTAGTGTTGCAGTACAGTTGAATCGATCTGTTGTTTAATCCATCTCTCTCAATTTGTTAAATTAAGGAGAGAAGATTCAAAAAATTTCTGACCGCAAGGTCTGGAACTATTGATCTTAAATTAATATTCCAAATTTAAGGACAACCTTTCCAACTAAAATGCATCATTAACTCCATCTACATCCATAGTTTTAAGCCAAATGAAGCAAAATCCAACACAACGAACCATTTTCAGTCACCCACCATCCAGTACTCCCCTTGCTAATAATGATCATCCATCAATCACCAACCCTGCAAACAAGTATGAGCCAAAATTAATATTCCATAAACATCAAGAAGCTTTAACCAAGGGCAAAATTCAAATTCGACTCCCACCACTTAAGTCAAAACAAAGACAAGACAAATTTAATCTGATTTGAAGCAGCTTATTACCTCCCAACCAACTTTGTGTAGGATAAACGACTCCAAAACACATCTCCCTCTTTCTGGATCGCCTGACCTATCCCTAACCGTGGCAGAACAGATATATACAACTCCACTAGAATCCTGCTTCGCCTTCAATGCAATATGAAAACCAGCTTCGCCCAAGGCAGGAAAATGATATGCCCTGATAACTTTTTGAGAACCCAAACCAGCCGCCTATAACAACAGAAAGGTTCAAATGCTGTCACCAACTCGAAGTCATATGAAATTACATAATAGAATCACAATCCAAATGATGAGCCAACAAGTACATCTCACTGCTTGAGAAAGGAAACGAGAGACAAACCATTTTTTCATTGTATTGATCGACTGCATCCCTCGCACACTTGTTAATGAGCGACAATTTTTCAGGGTCATTGAGGTCAACATAACAACGCTTACCTTCATTTAAAACGATAGACAACATCAGAATTCAGAATTCGCAAGAAAAAACACCATAACAAGAGCTAATGAAACAGCCAGGCAGACGGTATTTCAAGTGTAACAAATATATGGCTTAGGATAAAATTTTCATCCGGGATATGTATTTGGATCTGTAATGTTCATGAAGTACGGAAAGAGCAGGCACGTGTTTACCTCTTCTGTTTTTACCTTCCTGTGATCTTCGTGAAAAAAACACAACCCTAAATGCATCAGAGGGAAAATGACAGTAGACCACAGCATCACATTGGAAATTATCAATTCCATTCTTTTCTTTGGCAATCAAAGGTATGTAGAGTTGACTAGTGTCACCCTCCCGGAGCCATTTTATAGCATCAAACACTTCAAACTGAACCAATGTTATACCCTGAGATAACGAAAACGGAATTAATAAATTTCACAAGTGTAATCATAATTACGATCACCGAGAAAAGTTAGGAAACACTAACAATTGCAGTCATGAAATCCTCAACTTTTTTCATAGCAGGAAATCCGTAGCGTTCTAATTCATGACCATATAAATGTCTTGCATCTGCAAAAAAGAAGAAAGGCATAAAATTAATACGGACATGATATATAACAACACGAGTGAAGTACTATAATAACAACCGAAAGGCAAAATGTTAATTCATCATCATCGAGAGTTATTAGTGAACGAATATAACATGTGGGGGGTAATTAAAGCATCTGGTTGATTACATTCATGATCTCGAGCAGGTAAGCGGATAAACTTCTCCACCGAATATACCGCACTGTAACAACGATTGTACACCTCAGTGCGACAGTCATGGTAGCAAAGCGTTTTTCTGTCAACAGCACTAAAAGTTATGTAGAAGAAGAACTGGGTAAAGCCTGCCCTGAGATTGCACCACAAGATTTGCCTAAGCTCCAGGGACTGACCCTATAATAAATACAATGGTAAAACAGTAAAAAAATATAAAAGCATGACAGCTTTCATAAATAATATATAAGTTTACAGGATAAAATAGGCAGCTTCTTGTCGCAATAGCTACAATGTCCAAACAATGAAAAGAAAGCATACAAACAGCAAACATTACAAAAAAGATGGACAATAACAACCCACGATAAACAACAAATGCTCTAATCTACAATTCACTGGCATCTAACAAACTATGCATGAAAAAGCTATAGAGGATAAATTTAAGCTATCCATAAATTCACAATAAGCTCAAAGATTTACTGAAAAGGGGAAAAAAGGGACAGAAGGAGAACTACAACCCATCACAGTAGCTAGGATGTCCAAACAATGAAAAGAAAGCATACAGACAACAAAACTAGCAAGAAAGAAGATAAACAACAACCCATGATAAACAAAAAAATGCCCTACTGTACAATCCACTAGCATCTAACAAACTAGGCACAAAAAGCTAAAAAGGATAAATTTGAGAACTACAACCGTACATCAATCAATTCTAGATCAAAATCAATGACCGAACACAATTTGAGAAGCAGCAAAAAAGCAATCATTCCTAGCAAAGGCAAGAAGAGACGAACCATTCTGGTGTTATATTCAGATAAAGCACCATGAACCGAATGCTTGATTCTGTCTCCAAATTCTTAATAGAGAGAATGGGTCTTATCGAAAGGAAGAGGATAGAGTAAAGAAGGAGGATTATCCAAGAGCGGCTGTGGCGGGTCACTATCAAATTTATCAAAGCCCTGCATTGCATATATATATAACTATTATTCCAATGATATTATGAACAAACAAGATAACTGATAAAACAGAGAATGCATACATTGTAAATGAAGTTCGCTCTATGAACATATTTCTCTATGTCCTCAAACACCGCTGGTTCAACCTTTCCGAACTCCTGAAGTAGCTGTTTTTTTCTTAAAGCAAAATAATCCTCCTCCTCCTCCTCCTCCTCTTCCTCTTCCTCTTCCTCTTCCTCTTCTTCCGGCTCTCGAAGGTGAAGAGGATTATGTCCTTTGGAGACCCAGCATCCCGCATTATGATGCACCCAACAGGGACGATGACCCAACTCTGTCAAATCCGTTCCCCTCCACCCGGAGATGTTAGGACTAATGCTTCCATGTTTCATTTCAGGGTTTTGATAATGACAAACTAACCAAAGCTCCATTCATGAATTCATTCCTTGAAGAAAGCAAAAAGACATCAATCAATGAAGCACAAGTCTAAGACAAAGGAGTACAAGATTTGAAGCAACAAGGATGAAGATATATAGAGAGTTCATCTATAGGAAATCCTTGTAAATGGTAACTCAAGTACTCCAAGTTAATGCTCAAACCAAAAATCATTTTCCTCATGCATTTCATAAATCATGTAAGTCATAAAACTGGTTTTTGAGTTCAAAACATCGATGTTCTTAGAACAACATCGATGTTGCATCAAGTCGATTTTAAAATCTTTTTGGCAGTAGCAAGAAAACATCGATGTTGGATTATAAAACATCGATGTTCTTGTGACCGTTGGTCAAAACATCGATGTTTACAATCCAACATCGATGTTCATGAAAACCTGTCTTTGAAATAAAATTTTGCCGAAGCCAAAAAACATCGATGTTGGCCAATTAAACATCGATGTTTCACAAAACATCGATGTTTCATTTTCCAACATCGATGTTCTGGCAAAGACCCTTTTTCATCATATTTTTGCGAAGCCAAAAAACATCGATGTTGCGATGAAGAACATCGATGTTGTGTATGAAAACATCGATGTTCTAAAATGCAACATCGATGTTTTACTAGCCGTTGGCTCAATTATTTAAATGCAACGGCTAAACATCGATGTTCTTGATCAAAACATCGATGTTGTGCCGTTATGGGCAGAAACCTTTTTCAGACAAACATGCTAAACTTTCATAAAGGTTTCAGAAATTGTTCCCAATGATCATATGCATCTTTTAGACTATAAATAGAGGCCTTAAACCTCATTTTCAGATTGATCAACTCACATCTACATTCAAGCATTCTTTGAAAATCATTCAACAAATTTTTGAGCTATAACTTGTGAGAATTCTGAGTTGTTCAATAGAGCTTTCCTTTGTACTCATATCCACTCTATTAGAGAGTTTTGCTTGAGAGATTGTAAGTGTTATTCATACACCACAAGGGAGGATTGTTCCCTTGAGAGAAGCCTTAAGGTGTGGTATCCTTAAGCAAGAGAGTAGGATTCTTGTGATTAGAAATCCTAGAAAGTCTTGAAGTGAGGTATCTTCAAGCAAGTATATTGAGGTTCATGTGACTTGAACTCTCAGGTTGTAACGGTTTGTTAAGCACCCGTAAGCTTAACATAGATAGTGAAATCTTCAAGTGAGACTTGAAGGGCTGGATTAGCCACACTAGTAGAGTGTGTGTGAACCAGGATAAATCTCTTGTGTCCTTCATTCTTTTAATTCCGCATTCAATTCCTGCTTATTTCGTTTTTATTCGATTATCGCTATTCACCCCCCCTCTAGCGAAGGGTTATTGTTCTAACAATTGGTAGCGGAGCCTAACTCTCTGAAAAACTTAACCGTTTGAGAGGTATTATCCATGGCTTTTTCAAGTAATGTGTTTGCAGGAAACAATGAAGGACAGTCCGTCACCCGTCCACCATTGCTCAATGGCGCCAACTATACATATTGGAAGGAGAGGATGAGAGTCTTTATTCAATCCAACAACTTCACTCTCTGGCGGACAATAAAGAACGGAGATCAAATTCCGACAAAGAGAGTTGGTGAAATTATGGTGGCTAAGACGGAAGAGGAGTATGATGCCGAGGACGTCAAGAAAGTTCAAAACAACTTCATGGCAATCAACATACTCCATTGTGCACTTAATCAAGAAGATTACCAAATGATTTCACGATGCACTACCGCCAAGGACATTTGGGATATGCTGGAAGTCACCTATGAGATAACAGAAAGTGATGATGAAACGAACTTCCAATGCCTCATGGCAAAGGAAGAAGAAGCAGAAGAGGTAAGTGATTCTGAACCTTCTAACCATGATGAATTGCAAAACGCTTTTAATGAATTGTATGCTGAATATATTAAAATCTCTAAGACTCATTTAAATCAAAAGAAACATATTGCTTCATTAGAAGAGAATCTAGAAGAGCTTACCTGTGAAAATGGTAAATTGAAGGAAGAAAATAGGATTCTAGGCATGCCCAAAGAATGTGAATCATGTAAATTACTATATGAACAGGTCACAGAACTTGAAAGAAAAGCTAAGGAGTGTTCCTCATGCAATTCTTTGAATGAACAAAATGAGAAGCTATTATGTGAAAATGAAAAGCTTAGAGAAGAAAACAAGCTTTATGGGAAGAAGAGTGCTAACAAACCGGAAAACTTAGAATGCACGACATGTAAACCCTTAAAGAAGCAAGTTGAAAATCTTGAGACAACATTAAAGAAATTTAGCACCCCTCAGAAAAATTTAAATTCTATGCTAAACAATTTGCAATCAACTAAACATGGAATAGGTTTTAGAAACGAACCTAAAAGACCTAAAATCGAGCCTAGGAAGCATAAGGTTCAACCCAAGGGTTACCATGTTAACAAAGTGCACAAACATGGACAGGATAATTATTATCAACCTAGATGGATGCACAATCCAAATGTTATTTGCCATTACTGTAATAGAGTAGGACATATTGCTCCTGCTTGTTTTACTAGGCATAGACATTGGACTCGAGGTGAAGCCTATCGTCATCATGTCCCTAACACTCAAGGACCCAAAGAAATTTGGGTACCAAAAACCCATTGATCTTTTTTTGCAGGTGTGCTTGAAGGCATCAAGTGTACTTTAGTACCTTGATTGCGGATGCTCCAAGCACATAATCAAGGAAGCATCCAAATTCCTAATTGATTCTTGGGGAATAAGCAAGCCGAGACAGAAAAACATCGATGTTTAGGAGCCAAACATCGATGTTGAGTGGACTTCAACTAGTATCATTCCCAACCGGCAGCATGAAACATCGATGTTTAGTATCAAAACATCGATGTGCAGGTAAGTACTCTAAACTTACTAAATTATTAACTTTGATGATTTGCGGTTCATGACAATTTCATCATGCAAACAAACTAGAGTTTATTGATGTTCTTATATTACAATCATACTTGATAACATATCTTACAAAGACACATCTGAATAAAAACATGTTACACGCTCACACTAATTCATATGCTTATTACAATGTGCCTCTAACGATTGGGTTCAGCTGTTACAGAAAAACCATTAGGGGTATTAACTATATTAACCCTAATACAATGACTCCAAGCAAACCACATTCCACCCGAGTTGTTCTGGCCAGGAAGCTCGAACCGTTGTGTTGGTGGAAAGCGAAGAGGGATAGCTCCGTGATTTCCGGTTTGCTGCCATTGAGTCTCGGTAAGCAGAACCATATTGGGTTTGTATTGGTTCTTCAGGTCTCGCAGGATTCGGACAAAATCTTGGGAACGTGCTGTGATGCCCCTGCAGTTCCACACCAAAAGGCGAATCTTTGGCCAAGTGGGCGCTACTCCAGTTGCTTGAGGAATGCTCTGAGCTGTCATAGTAATTTGGTAATGACCGCCCTCGTTCAACGTCTGGTAGGTTGGTTCCAACTGAAGCTCCTGAAATTTTTCAGAAATAAAAAACATGGTGGAGTTAGCCGTACCATAGTAGGAAGCTCGCAGAGTTTGTTGATGATCCAGGAATATGACTTCCTCCATAGGGGTAATAAAGAATCGGGACGAATAGATTTCGTCTACAAAGACAAGGCGAGGAATTCTTCCTAGCACCTCTGGCAATGGCCCCTGTGGCTCATTCACGATACTAAAGGACAACCGATTTCTCCTTCCTACGTTTGCACCTTCAACGAAAAAGACGGAGGAAGGGGCAGGCATTTTCTCTTTACTTTTGATTTTTTTTTACTAATCTCTCTTTCTTTGAAGTTGGCTAATAATTTTCTGTCTAATGAGCTTAATCCCTGTCTTTTATAGAACCAAATGTGCGGTGTCATTCTTCCAAGGGCAGACCCCTACCACACTTGGCAGAGCTTAAGAGATTCTCCGCCAAATAGAAACGCCAAGTTCATTATTACTAACCTCCAATTTTGTAGCTAATCAAATATCTGCTTTGTTGAAAATTCAGGCCTAAATTGCATTATTGATCCGACACGGGATTTACTGTCCAATTAGCTAGGTATCGGAGACTATCAAAGTCCAACCGACAAGACAATTTCTCGAGCCCGGTGCACTGACGACAAGAAGAAAATGTCTCTTAGTGGCAGAGGGATACTTACCATCTCTTGAAATTGTTACAACATCTTTCATCTCCATAACTCGTGTATTATCCATTGCTAATTTGAGCACCCGAGGCTCTACTAAATCTGTTTTGTAGGGACAGCTCGATTCGGACGACAAGCACAGTTGAACAAGCAAGGACCTTACTAAGCAAATAGCAAAAACATCGATGTTTAGTATCGAAACATCGATGTTCAGGTAAGTCTTTCAAATTCTTCCTCATAACATCGATGTTCAAAACACCAAACATCGATGTTTGCACGTATGAGTTGATTTTCAAAAATGTCGAGTGCTAAAAACATCGATGTTTTTGACACCAACATCGATGTTTAACCATAGTGCTTAACCATCAGATTGGCAGTATACCAAAAACATCGATGTTTTCGTACAAACATCGATGTTTACAAAAATGGGTTTTTTAGCCGAGAGCAAAAAACATCGATGTTTCAGTTAAAACATCGATGTTGAGAAGTTCCCGTTTAAAAATATAGCCGTTGGTCCCAAAAACATCGATGTTCTCTGAAAAACATCGATGTTGGAACGTTACAGTTTTAAAAAATATAGCCGTTGGGGAGCCTCAACATCGATGTTTTGGGTGAAAACATCGATGTTGTGTCGTTAAAAACTAGCCGTTACTGCTCACAACGGCTAGCTTTTTGGCTCCTCTATAAAAACTCAACTTTTTCTTCTCCTTCTCACCTACAATCTGATTTCTTTCATCCTTTTTACAATCTCCATACAACTTCCTTTCCTTTCTTGTCCATTTACACTCCTTTTCCCAAATTCTTCTCCCTTTCCTATACACCATGGCTAGTAGAAGAAGCTCTAAAGGCAAAGATCCTCTTCAAGAGCATCCCACCAAGAGAAGGAGCTCATCTAGCTCTGGGAACCAATACCCTGTGGAAGGAACTCATATCTGGTTCACTTCCCGTTCACAGCTAAATCGATACAACACCCTCTTTGCCAAAAGACTCATTGCACCTCCTAGATATCTACCTGCTGAATATCCACAAGAAAAGCAATACACAAACCTACCCAGACTTCTTCAACAATCACACCTTTGGGAGTTTGTCACCAGGAGCAGACATGAGTACAATGCCGACTTCATCTGGGCATTCTACTCGACATTAACTCGGGAAGGAGAGGTTCTATCTGCTCAACTCAATGGAAAGGTCATCCAACTCACCTTGGAGCAATTCGGGGCCATCGCCAAATTGCCCGTCCAAGGCCACGATATATCCGGCTATGGGGCAGATCATTTTCTTACTCAGTATGAGATTCCTCTTCTTGCAGAGCTTGGCATCACAGAAGTGAAGAGGAATCGTTCCGGCCGTCCCACCATTCATTCGATTAATCCGGAATATCGCGTGCTGTTCTATCTTGTCACCCGTGTGATCAAACCGCGAGCCGGGAGTCACACCACCATGACCATTGAAGACGAGAAGATTCTTCACGCCATTCTTCACGGAGCACCCATCAATTGGGGACGACTCGTCTTTATGCACATGGCGGAACAGGCAAACACCGACCATCCATTGCCCTATGCGTTTCTGGTCACCGATATTCTGCTTAGCGCAGGTTTCAATCCGTTGGCAGAAACCCTCACCACGGCAGCCAAGTCTTGGGCAATATCCGATGCCACATTTAGAACCGGACAAGCTGCTGAGGGAGCTCAACCGCCTCACCAACCCGCAGAGCAAAAAGCCGAAGCATCTCAAGCAGGCTCTCTCCTTGCTCTTCCTGCACCTGCTCCTCGACCTCCTGGCGCTACCCTCGACTCAATTGCGGCCACTCTACGCAGCTTGGGAAGGTCAATTGAAAGAATCGACATAGAAGTACAAAGGCAAGGACATGACCTGCGTGCTTATTTTGATCATATCAACTACAATCCTCCACCATACTACCAAGGTTACGATGTTGGTGGTAATGAGGATGATAATGATGATGAGGAGGATGAGGACTATGCTCCCATGGACATTGAGGAAGAAGAAGATGATGAAGAAGATGAAGACCATGAGGATAATAATGATGATGATGATGACCTTAGCCCATCCTTTTAGGATTTTTTTTGCTTTGTTTAAATTTATGTCTTTCATGTTTCAGTATCTTTTAAATTGAATCAAATGCTTCTTATTGTTATTTCTTTTTGCTAATGACAAAAGGGGGAAAATAATCAAGTAAGTATATGCACCAAGTTAGGGGGAATCATAGAATGAACAATTGAAAAACACAGGGGGAATTTATCCTCTTAAGAACTCATAAAACTTGGCATATACTAACATGAGTTTGTCATTATCAAAAAGGGGGAAATTGTTAGGACTAATGCTTCCATGTTTCATTTCAGGGTTTTGATAATGACAAA
>JAKUCV010006728.1:0-13487 GCA_028386065.3 Turnera subulata | reverse complement strand
TGTAGAAACCTAACCTAATAGACTTGTTATGTGTAGAATATTGGCACACAAATCATGTACCCAGCCGTGGTATTATATACTGATATAAGTAATACAAGTAGGTTAGTGTTACAGTCATACAAGAACTCCAGTACAAAGGGAGTTGTAAACGATAAGAATAGAAACAAGATTATGATAAGCCTACTACTTAGGATTAGGATTATCGTCTGCTAACACTCCCCCGCAAACTGAACCGGGGGCTGGACAAAGGTTCAGTTTGGTACATAAGAGCTGGAAGCGCTTGAGAGGCAGGGGTTTCGTAAGAGCATCAGCTAACTGTCTTTCACCGGCAACAATCTGAATGTGCAGCTTCTTGGCTGCTATCTGTTCACGAACGAAATGGTAATCCAAGGCCACATGCTTTGTGCGTGTGTGTTGAATGGGATTATGACACAAATATGTGGCGCCAATATTATCACACCAAACCACTGGCACTGAATGCACTATGCCGAGTTCTCCCAATAAGGACTGCACCCATTGAACCTCAGCTGACCCGTCTGCTACTGCTTTGTACTCGGCCTCAGTGGAGGATCGAGCAACTGTTCGTTGTTTCCGTGAGGACCACGAGACTAGATTCGGACCAAGATAAACAAGATATCCCCCTGTCGACTTGCCATCGTCGATGCTGCCACCCCAATCGGCGTCAGTAAAAACCTGTAGTCTTGAACTAGTATTCTTGTGTAGCTGCAGCCCATAACACAGTGTGTGTTTAAGATATCGTAAGATTCGCTTGACAGCTTGGAAATGATCTTCCGACGGGGTCTGCATGAATTGGCTTACTTTATTGACAGCAAACATGATGTCAGGTCGTGTGAGGCCGAGATATTGAAGAGAGCCAACTATCTGTCGATACAAAGTTGGATCATGAAAGGTTTGCCCCCAAACTTGGTTAACTTTTTGCTGGTGGATGCGGGAGTTTGCACTGCCTTGCAATCCGTCATCCCAGCCTTGGATAAGAGATCAGTAATATATTTCCTTTGAGTGAGGAACATCCCTGCAGCATTCTTCGTGAATTCAATCCCTAGAAAAAACTTGATGGTGCCAAGATCTCTCACCGAAAATTCTTTTCCCAACTGACAAATCAAGGTATTCAGAAACCTTGTATTATTGCCTGTAACTAGAATGTCATCAACGTATATCAATATATAAACAAAAACATTGTGGTGCCGGTAAATCATTAATGAGGAATCTGACTTGGATATGTGAAAACCTAGAGAGTGGAGAAAGTCACTAAGGCGCTTGTACCAAGCCCTTGGTGCTTGCTTCAGCCCATACAAGGAACGATTGAGACGACACACATGTGTTGGGTTATCACCATCTTGGAATCCCTGTGGTTGACACATATATACTTCTTCCTCCAAAGTCCCATGGAGGAAAGCATTCCTTATGTCAAGCTGTCGGATCGACCATTGAGAAGCAACAGCATGACTAAGCACGGTACGAATTGTTGTTGGTTTAACAACTGGGCTGAATATTTCTTGGAAATCGATCCCCTCACGCTGGTGAAAGCCTTTGGCAACTAGTCGTGCCTTATACCGTTCTATACTACCATCAGCTTGCTTCTTGATCCGATATACCCACTTATTGCCAACCAGATTCATGGTTCAATGGTAAGGAACCAATGACCATGTGTTGTTCCGTATCAAAGCATTCATCTCCTCTTGCATGGCATCCCGCCAAACTTTATGTTTAGATGCTTCAGTGAAGCTCGTTGGTTCTGTTGTAGGAGCAGATTGCTTCTCAAGGAAGTAGTTGGATGGGGAATATCTAGTCACTGCTCTGGGGTTGACTCGTAGAGTCATCTTCCGTGGAGGTTCTTTAGGTGACGTGGTGGATGGGGAAGGTGAAGGTGAGGCTGCTGGAGTTTCGGTGCTGGATAGGCCTGGGGAATCAAAGTTTAACTCACGGCGTGAAACAAGTCTAGAGGTATTAGATGGTGATAGTGTTGGAGTTGTAGTGGGAGAGCTCGTAGGTGAGCTACTGGATGTCGCGGAAGCAGTGTGTGACTCGGATTGGGGTAGAGGTGGAGAAGGGAAGACCGGAGTAGCTGGCAATGAAGAGGGAACTCTAGTGGAGACGGCATCAGTCTCGGGAAAGAAGACATTCAGAGGGACGGACACCCATGTAGAAGGAGCTGGTGCGAACGACTTATGCTGTGCAGTTTTAAAAGGGAAAATACTTTCAAAAAACTTGACATGCCGAGCGATGTACGTTCGTTTTGTTACAAGATCAAGACACCTATAACCTTTGTGCAATGGGCTATAACCGAGGAAGACACAAGAGGAGGTTCTAAAATCAAATTTATGCTTATTATATGGACGCAAATATGGGTAGCATAAACATCCAAAAACCCGTAAAAAAACCATAATCAGGGACACGTGAAAATAAAACTTCATAGGGTGATTTATTGTGCAAGACCTTGGTGGGCAATCGATTTATTAAAAACACTGCTGTTTCTAGAGCAAACTCCCAGTAGGTTGGAGGAACCTTGGCTGCAGCTAATAAAGTTAACCCAGTCTCCACTATATGTCGGTGCCTACGCTCAACCGAGCCCTGTTGCTCATGAGTATGGGGACACTGAATGCGATGATTGATGCCACAACTTTGAAACCACTTATGTAAAGAACGATATTCACCCCCCCAATCACTTTGAACACTTTTAATTTTAGTTTCAAAAAATCGCTCAACATGAACTTGGAACTTGCGGAAAACATCATAAACATCGGACTTGCGTTTAATGCAAAAAATCCATAAGTATTTGCTGAAATCATCCAAAAAAATAACATAAAATCGTGAACCGTTAATACTAGAATACGGGGATGGTCCCCAAACATCCGTAAAAATCAATTCCAAAGGTTTGGTAGAACGACTGGTAGATAGAGGTAAATGACTACGAGCAAGTTTTCCAAAAGGACAATCAACACAAGAATTAAAAACAGAAGATTTGCAAACCGGAAGACGACAAAGAGAGAAAATAAGTTGTTGTAGTTGGGGATGCGGGTGTCCAAGCCGCTGATGCCAAATTGTCTCCTCTACCCGAGTTACTGAATGCACCTGTTTTCCACCATTGCCGGGTTTGGGGTTGAAGGTGTAAAGATCATTGCTACTCCGGCCGGTAAGTAGAGTTTGCCTGTTGACTCGGTCCTTTACAAAAAAGAAATCAGGGTGAAACTCAAAAAACACATCATTATCTTTGGCAAATTGTTGCACAGAGAGTAAAGATTTGGTTATAGTTGGGACATGAAGAATGTTATTGACTTGTAATGGACGAGTGGGGGTTGAAAAAGAAGAAATACCTACTCCCGTAATGGACAGTTCCTGCCCATTACCAACCTGAACCATGTCATGGCCGGGATATTCAGTGTATTGTTGGAGATGATGCTGATCCGGAGTCACATGATGACTGGCTCCTGTATCAGGGAACCATTGCTCTGGAGAATAAGGAGAATAGGATTGGGAGACCATATTGACAGTTGGAGAAGAATTTCGCTGATAGCAATTTGGTGCAATATGACCCCATTTGTTGCAAATCTGACAGCGGGGTCTATTCGATTCCTGAGGACGAGGCACATGATTGTCATGAAACTGAGGATAGGACCCTCGGCCTCCGCGTCCTCCCCTACCACGACGACCACGGCCACCACGCTGAGTAGGAGGAAAGGACTGTTTTTGAACCACATGAGCCGAGGGAGAGGCAACAGGGGATTCTTTAGGCTTGTCAGACACAGTGACAGGTTCCAAAGCAAGAGATTTGAGAGGATCATTATGGAGAAACTCAAAACTCATTAAAGCTCCCTGCAATTCAGCAAAAGAAAGAGGCTCGGGACGAGCAGTGACAGTGGTGGCAAAAGTTTTTAATTCAGGTTGAAGACCACGGATTAAACTTATCTGAAAATCTGTTGGAGTCATTGCTTGCCCACTGGCAGCAAGTTCGTCGGACAGGCGTTTGGCCCTATTGAGATACTGCATAACAGGTTCATCAGGGAGTTGTGAAATCTGCTGCAATGCAGAGTGTATGGCCATTCGTCGTGCCTGATTGGAAGATGCAAGAGAGGCTTCCAACGCATCCCACGCCTCTTTGGACGTGTGTTTGCCGACCACCGTTGGAAAAACTTCAACAGCAAGGGATGAGTTAATGGAGCTCAGGATTGCTTGATCCTGTTGGATCCAGCGTGCATAGTCTGGATTTGGTTGAGGAGCACCGGTAGCATCAAGGCGAGTAGGAGCAGGGCAAGGAAAAGCCCCCGTAACATACCCAAGCACTCCTTGACCAGCAAGATAGGGCTCCATCTGAGCCCCCCAAAACACATAGTAATGATGAGATAACTGTATCGAGACAGATTGATGAGAGTTTGTGAGGGGTTGCACAACAATGGCGGGCGCTGCAGCAGCACCACCAATTAGAGGGTTATTGTTGTTGTTCCCTGTCCCAGAATTAACAGAACTTGAGGGAGGAGGATCTTGTGCCATCGAAAAAATAATAGGGAGAGCAAGAGAGAAAAGGAAGAAATTTGTTTGAGTAAGCAATTAAGCAGAAGGCTCCGCTACCATGTAGAAACCTAACCTAATAGACTTGTTATGTGTAGAATATTGGCACACAAATCATGTACCCAGCCGTGGTATTATATACTGATATAAGTAATACAAGTAGGTTAGTGTTACAGTCATACAAGAACTCCAGTACAAAGGGAGTTGTAAACGATAAGAATAGAAATAAGATTATGATAAGCCTACTACTTAGGATTAGGATTATCGTCTGCTAACAAACCCAAAACGAAACCCTAGATTAGAACAATACCCAATAACAAACGGACGGCGAAAAAGATATAAGAGAAGAGTGAAGGAAAAGGAAGGGGAGAGGAGCGTGTATGGTGGCTTACTGGTTATCGACGGGCGTCGTTCCACACAACCCGAGAGACCTCAAGCTCGGCGACGATGGTGGCTTCGGGTCTCCTGGATTTTTTGGGGGTGCGCAGAGTAAGAGTAGAAGAAAAGAAGACTAAGGAAGACGAGAAAAGATGGGAGAGGAGATATCTCATCAAATTTTGCATGTGTGACAAAATACATAAACCGTAGCAGCGATATATAGTTGTTCACTGACACAGATAGTAGTTAATGAAATTATAAAAGTGAGACACGTCCCTCACAAACCAACTTAGTAATTAAACGACAACAAGCAAATATATTGTTGTTTTTTGTTGTCTTGAATTCTAGTGGACCTAGTTTATGGTTTGGGCTTGTAGCCTTGTTATTAGTTATGGCCCAACTGTTAAGTTGTCGAAAGTGCAGGTTTACATACAGAGAATGTAAACAGGTTCTGTGTTGTACTACCATTCATCATAGTAGAAAAACCCTCTCTGTTCTTGTCCGAGGACGTAGGCATCAATAGCCGAACCTCGTTAAATCCTTGTGTTTATTTCTTTTCTTTCTCGTTGAGTGCTTGATTGATTGTGAGAAATAACCATGATCTCTTATTGTTGGAATGTAAGTGTGAGTGGCGAATCCCACATCGTAGAGAAAGAGGCCAAGTGAGTAACATATAAGTGAAATAGACCCATGTACCCAATACCTTGAGGTTTTGGGTTACAGAGTGGTGTCCTGGTCACGCGTATGGAACTCACTTGGGCCTCGTGTATTGTCTCCCCAGTTTTCGGGCGACTCCCGGTTCTCAACACGTGGTAGCGGAGCCGATAGTTCGGCTGGGACAGACTGGTTTGCGACATGGTGATGTTCCTGTGGCTGCTGCCCCCACGTGGAACAAAGAGCGGTTGGGCTCTTGGACCAAGCTCAGTTGGAGTTGTAAGGTGTGGCTCCGGATAAGAGTGGTATCGGCAAGGCGCATGCTTCTGAGTGGCTTGGCTCCGCGGCCTAAGTGAAGTTGTAAGTCGTGGCTCCCAATGAAATGCGCTCTTGGAGCATCGGCAGACGCTTGCTCCTAGAACGGGCTTGATGGCATAGTGGGCTCTTGGTGATGTTGCGAAAAGTTTCCAAAAAAAATGTTTCCGTTGAAAGGGGAGTAGGCCCGTGGTCCGATATGGAAGAGTCTCACACTTGAGGGGGAGATTGTTGGAATGTAAGTGTGAGTGGTGAATCCCACATCGGAGAGAAAGAGACCAAGTGAGTAACATATAAGTAAAATGGACCCATGTACCCAATACGCGTATGGAACTCACTTGGGCCTCGCGTATTGTCTCCCCAGTTTTCGGGCGACTCCCGTTTCTCAACCTATATCATACGACTGGTAGTAAGCTAGAAAATAGTTGACCATGCCTTAGAGACTAACCTGAGTCGATGAATCGATTTGTTGGGTAAAATATTATTAGCAATTTTAATTTTACATCTCAAAGCTATTTTTATGTTTATTTTTATCACTAGTCAATATTCATAATTTTTTTTATTTTCATCACTGGCTTAATAAAATTTTTAAAATTCCTAGTTAGTTGTTCCTATTATTTTTTCATCAAATTGCTCCACCTGAAATTTTGTGCTTGAAACTGCCATCGCGAACCTTTTATCGAACCTGCTCCGCTACCAGTTGTTGGGGAAAACTGCAAAAGATTCGTGAAAAATAAAAAGAGACACAAAAAATTTAACGTGGTTCGGCCTTAATCTTGCCTACGTCCACGATCTTCAAAGCTTCCACTAATATAAAAATATTAGTCTTACAAAGAGAGATAGTATCCCACAAATAGTGTTTCCCTAAAATACCCCAATAGTATTTTCTCACTATTTTGTCACTCACCAAATAAGAAGGACTGTTTTGTCCCTTTTAAAATTTAAAAGGACTAAACTTCTTCTTCCTAAAAATAAAAGGACCAAACTTCTTTTTCTTAAAAATAGAAGGACTAAATTTTCTTTCTCTTTCCCTCGCTCGTGAGTTGTTTTTTGCATCAACACTTACACTAGTATTTATAGCCAAGATTGCATGGTAGTTGTCAAACATTAGCACCTAATTTATATTAAATTAATGGTGCCAATTGTTGAAAAATTCTTTACCTAACCTTTCCCCCTTTTTCTTTGAGTTTGACCAAGTAAAATTCAGCCCATACCTAATATTCCTTTCATTGAATATCGTCGGTGGTTGCCTGACCAGTGCGTTCTTTGCTATCATTGCAACTTCTCAGCAGATTCTGTACAGGATAAGGAGGATGGTGGATACCTGATGGTTAACTTGCATGATGATGTACCTACCACTGAAATACTCAAATGGGATAAGAATCTTGAAAAATTAGATAGAGAAGAAGTGGAGGATGAGGGAGTAGTCACGGTAAAATACTATGAGTATTCAAGATCAATCCCATATAGAGAAGCTCACCTCTCCTTATCCTTCTTTGGAGAATAACCAGCGATTTCAACATTGATCTCTAAACAAAGGCAGCAGCTTGCGATATTTGTAATATTTTGTCCAAGTGCTTTAGGGGGTTAAAGAGTACTGTTTGTGATGTCGGTCACGTAAGAGTCGTCCATATATATAATCGACATTGTAGGGTTCGCTATTATGTAATAGTTGCAACAAAAACACTAGTTGTGTGACTACCGGGTGGGATTAGGTCCTACGTTTTTGTCGGATCATGCAATGGATTAGTTTGTTTGCGATGTACGTTGAAGAGGGAGATATTTGTCTTGAATCCTTTCACCGGTATCTGTAGAAAATTGCCACATGTGCCATTCTTTTCAGAAAAATGGCACTACTATCTTTACACTTATGCTTTCGGGTATGATTCGGCTTCTGATGATTACAATGTCTTTCTACCTGGAGATGGTGCTAAAGTTGTGATTTTCTCACTGAAAACGGGCTCCTGGGAAAAGGTGGACAATCCACACAGGGTGTGCCTGCAACCAATTCTATCTTTAAGGGGCACGGGTCTCCACTTGAATGGAGCACTTCAAAGGGCACCCGGAGAATCAACTTGGGGAGAAAATACAAAAATCATCGCTTTTGATTTGAACATGGAGAAGTTTTACCATGTCCCTAGCCCTCCAAATCAGAATCCTGAACGTTATGACGATTGTGTCTATAGCTTGGGAGTTGTTGGGAAATATCTATGTATGCATGGAAAACAAAAAACATTACTGTTTGGGTAATGAAGGAATACTGCAGTAAGGCTTCCTGGGTACACTTTATTTCATATACTTCTAAATAGATGGTAAGGACCATCACCTAACATATGTGTGCGACTTCGTACCACGGGTTTTCAAGGATGGAAGATACATGCTGCTTCGATTCGCCCAAGAAAAATATCATCATGTGAAAGCTTGAAGAAAGTGATGAAGCTGAAAATTACTCCAAGAAGATTGAGATCTATGCATACAGAAACTCTGACCTCTCCCTATTCTTCTTAAGGCTGCTCTTTTAAGTAAACGGGCGACAAAAGAGGCGCAGGTTCATCCTTTCAGTTTTGGTTCTAATTTGCCATTAGTTTTTTTATCGTTTTTTTTTTTTTTTTAATATATCATGAGAAAAAGGACACTAGCTATAGAGAAGCCGAACCTGGGCTTGGAATACGGGAGGCATTTTTCTCTTTCCCATGAATATAGCTTCCGTCGCCAAGGCTATTCATCAACCGGTGTACGTTGATAAGAAGCGGCTGTGTGTATTTCAGCAAGAGAGGCATCCTGCAGTAGAGAGTTCTGGAAGATCCTGTGAAAGTCAATTTTCAACATGCCAAGAGGGGTACACCAAACATCCTTCCAAAAGCTAATCATTTACTACTCCGCCTGCTACGGTGTTAGATTTGTTGCAAGCTGCTGATACAGTAGGCGCTGTTTATCTCCACTTTAATTTATTGGGCTTCGCCCACCTTTTTCCACCAAAAAGAAGAGAGGAAGTATTCAGGAAGTCGGTGTTTTGAATCCAAAACCAAATGGATAAAGGATTATAAATACAAATCACGCGTCACACCAAAAGTCACCTATATATATATGTGTGCAAAAATTATTAAGAAGCAACGAACACACAAATTAAGATAATTAGATCTTTTTGATAGTAAGATTTGTGGTCTCCTACCCCAAGATTTCATAGGAGGGTTGTTTCGGTCATGAAAGAATACTCGAACAAGGAATCATGGGTTCCTTTCATTGATTATCGTCCATAGTTGCGTGACGAGTGCGTTCTTAGCTATCATTGCAACTTCATAGCAGATTCTGTACAGGATAAGGAGGATGGCGGACACCTGATGTTTTACTTGCATGATGATGCACCTTTTTTTGATGTATCTACTACTGAAATACTCAAATGGGATAAGAATCTTAGAAAATCAGAGAGAGATGGAGTGGATGATGCAAGTTATCATGAGCATTCGCTATCCATCCCATATAGAGATGCTCTCACCTCTCCTTATCCTTCTTTGGAGATGAACCAAAGATTTTGAACACTGATCTCTAAACAAAGGCAGCAGCATGAACTAGCCAGAATGAGGTTTATTTATCCTTTTTTTATTTTTGACCTGCAGGTTTATTCATCTTGCACTCAACAATTTTGATTTGTTGTGAATATTTGACATGAAGGTATGAAGGGAAGGAGAAAGCATTATAAATTTTACATATAACTTTCATCCATTCCCTAGACAGAAGCACCTCCCCCTATCCAGCTGAGGTCAATTTTTGAACATTGAATGGCTAAATGATGGGTGGAGAACCTAATCCTGGCATTTTTAAAAAGTTTTGGCTTTGTACTAATTTGTTTCGTTCTATATAAATTCAGTTTTTTTCTTTATTTTTGTTATTTTGATCAAACTTACCTTATATAGCAAGCAGTTTTTTTCTTTATTTTTGTTATTTTGATCAAACTTACCTTATATAGCAAGCGTTTACAGTGGTATTTGCAGACTACCCACCAAAAGGAATGGTCGGTAGGGTTCGAACTCTCAACTTAATGGGAATACTTACTAAACCTCAACAAACTAAGCCAACCCTCATTGGCATAATTTTTTTATCTTTTAATTTTTACTGAGAATTGCTTACTTTGGCTCATACTAGTTCGAAATAGTTTGTGAAGTCTGAGCTTTCACCATATAAATGCCACTTCTCCAAACCAATCTGAAGAAGTGGATGTACAATATATACAATATTATTGATTATCATAATGGGACAATATTTGTTATAATACTTTTAGGGGACAATTTTGTCAAGGTCATAAGAGAACAGTACAATATATCAGTCCAACCAATGGCGATTGATAATACCATGTTGGCGCGATTTCAGTGAAAAAATTGGTTTCCAATTTCTGTTATTAATTTTTGATTTCCAGTTAATGGGTTTAATAAAAAGAAATATGAATTCTGAGAATTGAAAATTACTTTTAACAATAAAAAAATATGAGAGTGGGATCCACATGCCACGCTGGACAAAGTGTGAGAGACACGCGCCTCACGCGCTGCATTCTGACCGAATTATGCACGCATGAATCGCACCTTCATCGGGCAATCCACGTCATTAGCAGAGCTGTCCCGTATCCCTGAACGGAACCAAAATAAGAGTATGGACATGTAAAAATACAGACCCCCAAACGTTACTTTTCACATAATACGACCCTATGCAATTTTACTCAACTATTGATCTTGCATCAACATGTTGGTATTTTCAATATTTTCAAACAAGCTAGGATGGTTCGGTTCCAATATAGTATCATCCACTAGCTATGACGAGCCAGGGTGAGCCGGTGAGGCTTCTCCTAATTGACAATGATCATTAAAAAAACATTAATGCCATAAAAACCCTCACCCTATTCACTCATAATTGCATTTTTCCTAAGGCTTATTCGCTCATAAATACATGTTTCCTTTCAGAAGTTCAAATACCTAACCATAAGGGCATTTAAATGCTTTAGCTCCTTTTGCAATTGCCATGCCGACCCTGCCCCATCCAAGGATGCCTACTCTTTTCTCAGTGAACTGAACAATTAAACAAATCAAACAAACAGTTCGGAGAACGACTAGAAATTTATTTATGCCTACGTACATTAATGTATCCACTCGGCCAAATTGTATTTCAGACAAACCAGCTGATGTATCTCAAAGAATAGGCAATGACCGGGACAAATTTCATCATGTAGCATGCCAAAGCTTACAAATGTTTTACACTGAAAATACGTTGTTGGAATTGGAATTGGAATTAGTCTCCAAGAATTGGTGCTCTCTAATCTCTAGCCCTTATTTTGTTTCCCGTTTTCTTTACCACTATAATAAGTGTCATCCCAAGGTTCGGTATTCTCTCTTTAGTGGTTCTAAGGGACTTGTTAACGATGAACATGTCTATGATGAACTCTCAAAGAAGAAAGCATCTTTCCGTTCCTTGCTAAAATTTCTACCTTTTAGAAATCGACCTAGAGTCCCTCCTACCATGACCTACTTTTGTGTAGCCATGATGAATCTGATAGCGACTTCTATTATATCATGAATCCCTCAACCAAGTTGCGCCTACCTCTGCCACCCTTGACAAGAAGAAACTGCGTGGGTCATGGTTGGTCTTGTATGTGACAATAAAAAACAAAGCTTTAGAGAGAGTAGCACGTACCAACGAACGTTATGATGCAAGTTATTTATTAGGCTGGACTAGGGCCCAAACAATCATTTAATTCACTTACGGACTATTAAATAAAAGTCCTATTTTTATGGCTCGAGTTACAGCATGTTTCTGCAAATTTATCGCATGCATTGATATTGCTCGCTTTAAAATAGGCTTTGGCAATATATGCAAAACCATCATATCTTTTGCTTTTCCGTGATTCACTAGCCTGAGTGTCTCTATGCATAAATAAAACTTAATTGTGACTGTTTAGCCAATCTGGTTTTTCTGTAAGCAGAAGCAAATGGACGGGTCTCTTTGACATCAGTTGCCACACATCCTATATATTTGGCGATTTTCCCTACAGGTAAACCAGAATGAGTAAAATCGTAGTAATTAAGGCATTTATGAAGGGATATATAATATTCTGGTTTCTGGAGTTGCAGTGATCCCCTTTATGACTTGTAGAAAGATTGCCATCGAGCAAATACAAGGAGAGTCACAAACACGCCAAGACACAATGTGAATATTCATGTTCATAAGCATCATCATGAGGTGGGAACAAGGCACCACAAGCATAACGCTACCCATATGCGACGAGCCATTCACCAACACACTAGGCATAGCCATTCAAAGATACTTACTACCATTATTATTATCTTCACCATGTTCATGAGGATAAGAATAAGCACAGGGGTACCAAGCAATCACGTATCATGCGCCAAGTCTACTTGGACAGAATGGAGAAGGACAACATCAGGCACCACAGGGACAAAAAAGAGAGTGATCACACAAGGTCTGCTTAGATGAATATGTTCAGACGGTTTAGTGAGCTGCGTGGTCAATCCACTGGTTAGAGGAACAGAGACATAACCTCGAACAGTCCATATTTTGGTAGCACAACAAATTTGATAAACATTACTTGAGCCACATATGGAAGATGCAGCCGTAATGAGAGGCATAATACTACCTAGTCATACCATACAAGTGACTGCATGCCATACATGTGGCTAAAAGCACAAACCAAGAGTTCCTATTTAGCAGCTCAAGGCATCTGTAATTTTCTCTTTTCCAGCTCAGCTCATGTCACACAACTGCACCATTTTCCGCCACCCACCACCCAATACTCATCAAACCCATGCCTTCCCCTTGCTAATAACGATATCATCATGCACCATTTTCCGTCACCCACCACCCAATACTCCTCAAACCCATTGCCTTCCCCTTGCTAATAATGATATCATCAATCACCAGCCCTGCAAAAAAAGTAATGAGCCAAAATTAATATTCTATAAACATCAAGATGCTAAATCAAACGCCGGGGGTAAAATTCAAATTCGACTCCAACCACTCAAGTCAAAACAAAGACAAGCAAATTTAATCCGATTTGAAGGAGGAAGGCTTGCTAAAGCAGCTTATTACCTCCCACCCATCTCTATGTAGGATAAACGACTCCAAAACACATCTCCCTCTTTCTGGATCGTGCGACTTATCCTTAACCGTGGCAGAACAGATATTACAACTTCGATAAAATCCTACTTCGCCTTCAATGCAATTTGAAAACCAGCTTAGCCCACGCCAATAACTTTTTTAGACTTTCATCACCAACATCAATTTTCACAATCTTTGTAGGATGATATGTAATTCTTCACTGCTTGGCAGGTAGTCCTATCTAATACAAGTCTACCAATCTTTACAAAAAAAAGAATAATGAAAATATTAATTATGATAGAAAGAAAAAAAGCTCATAAAAAAACATATCATTGGTTGAATTAAACCTGCTTTGCTTTGTCAACCCATCCTCCATCTCGATCTCCCTCACAGAAATTTTTGTAGAACAATATGTACTCTGGTTGGCAGATGGTTTTATCTGAAAAACACCCCTAACATCTGAAGCCAATCTATATTCAGTAAGTGCATCCATTGTAATGTCATCAAGTGGT
>JAKUCV010006727.1:18497-29391 GCA_028386065.3 Turnera subulata | reverse complement strand
ATTCTAGGGTTATAAGTATGTGCAAGCGTTTATCTCATAAACGATACTTATTGGAATAACCTTAATGTGTATACATGACTACAAATAATCATCCATGATTGGCTTTTGGGCATATTACACTAACAATCTCCCACTTGCACTAAAGCCAATCATCCACATATCTCATACATGTGGATCTAGCATGACCATCATGCTTCCGTTGCGTGAGAGGCTTAGTCAAAAGATCTGATACAATGTTCTCAAACGGAACTTTGTACATCCACAGTTGTAGGGTCGGCAAATGTTTCTTGCCTGGAACTCTTCCAGCAAACACCGCCACATCCAAGACAAAACACGTAAACTGATTGCGATATAAAATCATCCCTGTCAGTTTGGAAGCTAGCATCTTTGTAACACTTTACAACAAGCCCATTAACACTTCCGTGAACCAGGAATGCATCCTTAGTGCTTCTCAAGTACTTAAGGATATATAACTGTTGTTCAGTGACTTTCACCGGGATCAGATTGGCATCTGCTCGTGACACTCAGAGCATAAGCGACATTCGGTCGAGTATATAATATGGCATACATGATAGATCCTATTGCCGAAGCACAAGGGATCTTACTCATCCGCTCTCTCTCCCTAGTCGTACCAGGACATTGACTCTTTGAGAGAGATATGCCATGTGACATGGGCAAGAAAACCTTCTATGAATCTTGCATGCTAAACGCCTTTAGCACCCTGTCAACATATGTACTCCGACTTAGCCCGAGAAGCCTTTTGGATCTATCTCTATAGATCTTTATACCTAACACTTAGGCAGCTTCTCCTAAGTCCTTCTTTGAGAAATTCTTTCCTAACCAAGTCTTTGCAGACTTTAGTGTCGGAATATCATTCTCAATAAGTAGGATGTCGTCGACCTACAACAACAAGAAAACAATAGTGCTCCCACTAACCTTCTTGTAAACACATGAATCATCTTCACTTTTAATGAAACCAAACTCTTTGATTACATCATTAAAACGAATATTCCAACTCTTAGAAGCTTGCTTTAGTCCATAAATGGACCTTTGCAACTTGCATACCATATCTCATGGTCATGGCATGCAACTATAGCCAATAGAATCCGGATGGATTTAACTATGGCGACTGGTGAGAAAGTTTCATCATAGTCAATACCATGAACTTGCTTGAAACCTTTCGCAACCAATTGCCCTTTAAAGGTAATAACATTACCATCCATGTAGGTCTTTCTCAAAGACCCATTTGCACCTTATAGGTTTTACCCTTTCAGGTGGATCAACCAAGGTCCATACCTTGTTTTTCATACATGGATTCCATTTCCGAATTCATAGCTTCAAGCCACTTCTTGGAGTAAAGACCCGTAATGGTCAGCTGATAGGAAGTGGGCTCATCCTTACTTATGAGCATCACATCACCGGTATGAGTCATGAGAAATTCATATCTCTCGGGCTCATGTCGAATCCTATCACGCCTACGCGGTCCATGTGTTGCAGGAACAGGATTCTTGTCCACAACACTTTGTGGTTCCTGTTCTTGTTCCATCTCAGCCTCTTTATCTCGAACTTCTTCGAGTTCTATTATCCTCCCACTAATTCTTCTAGAAATAGACATTCTTTCTAGAAAAATAGCATTCCGAGCCACAAACACTTTGTGCTCTATGGGATTATAGAAACAATACCCTTTAAGATATCATACAAAAGGCAGTTGTCGGATTTAGGGTCGATTTTATCTGATGCTTCACGTCACACGTAAGCCTCACAACCCTAAATCCCCATAAAAGACAAATTGGGACACTTTCCAGTCCATATCTCATATGGTGTCTTTTTTCAACCGAATTAGATGGAACACAGTTAAGGTAAATGCAGCACTCAATAATGCATGTCCCTAAAAGGAAGAAGGAAGGTCAGCTTGACTCATCATAGAACGAACCATGTTTAACAAGGTTTTGTTCTTCCTTTCGAATTCTCCATACCATGGAGGCATACCCGGTGGCGTAAGTTGTGATACTATACCATAATTCTTTAGATAGTCAAGAAAATCTCGGTCTAAGTATTCACCACCTCGATCTTATCGAAGCATCTTAATACTTTTCCGAGTCGATTCTGTACTTCATTCTTAAATTCTTTGAACTTTTCAAAGGATTCCGACTTGTGTTTCATTAGATACACATAGCCGTATCTACTGAAGTCATCAGTAAATGTAATGAAGTATTGAAAACCATCTCTAGCCTGTGTAGACATTGGTCCGCATACATCAGTATGTATTAGACCTAGCAAGTCCGAGGCTCTTCACCTTTACCCTTAAAAGGAGCCTTAGTCATTTTGCCTAATAAACATGTGTTAGTATAATATGCCCAAAAGCCAATTATGGATGATTATTTGTAGTCATGTATACGTATTAAGGTTATTCCAATAGATATCGTTTATGAGATAAACGCTTGCACATACTTATAACCCTAGAATATTTCATATTCTTAAATTGTCCCTAGTCGATTATTATTATGGATGGGTTGTAATAATAAACTAAGACTAGCGTATGTTGAGAATTGCATATGTGATATGAATTCTACATACGGGTACAAGTTAGAGAACTTGTGGACCGGACCGACCCACATAAGAACACTACATGGAACGTTATATGTATGTCATTAGTGTTTCTTATAGATGTATTGTCCTTCGACCTGAGATCGTCAAGGTATCCAACATATGAATCATGTACTTTGATATTATTCCTAGTCATCCGTAACTGGGTGGACATAAGGGTAATCATTGGGTATATGATGATTATGTAGTGGGTTTTGATTGATCAAGAGGGGATTCGTCCGACCCATATAACGGATATATTATCGGATGGTTTCTTGATAGAGTTGAACTGTTAAATGCATGGCCATGCTCGGATTAGGTGATATGGTGAACTCACGGGTATCCGTTTTATACAGTTAACTCATGGATCAAGAAACATAGATTAAACATATACGAGATTGGCATATTCCATGTCTCGTGTTTGATCTTGATAATGGGACGAAAGGACGATGACATATTCCGAGGCATAGAGAATCAGTACTGATCTTGTCATTCGGGTAGCAATGATGTGTTGCTAGACGCCGCTCTTTGCATATAATTGTAAAATGAGAATTTTACAATTATTGCCGGACGTTACAAGTGCCTACAGGGTCACACATATAGAACCGTTGATTCGAGCAGGTGGTTGAACCGTGGTTGGACCATGGTTGGACCGGGTGTGGTTGGACCGTGGTTGAACCATGGTTGAACCAGGGTCGTTTTGGTACAATAATTAGGTGAATTATTGACCAGAGATCAGACATTATGGTGTGTGTTGTGCTGGAAAGTCTAGTGGAGGCATTATCATGTTTTGACATGATTAAGTGGGAGATGGGCCAAGGTTGGCCATTACTTCCACTAACCTATGTCTTCTTTTGGCATGTGTATGATCTGATCATCCTCTTCCTCTCTTGGGGTTCTCTGAACGTTTTTGAGTCTTGAAACCCTTGAGAAAAACACTCACCTTCAGCTTCTTCATTCTTTGTGAAAGAAAGAAGAACACAAAAACACCACAAACACAAGCACCCGCTTCTTGTTGCTAGCACATCAGTTCGGGTGAGCTTGAGGCTTGACTCGTGTGACGATTCCAAGCCCGTCACGGTTCGTGTGGACACCGTAGAGGGGCGAGGCCTTTGTCTGGCTCTAACTGGCTCTAGCTGATTCTGTTCTAGAGTTGGGTGAAGGACCTCAACCGAACAAGGTATGTAAATTTTGTTATACGGTTTATGCATGCTTCACTTGGTTCTTGGTTAAGTTTCCTTGTTTCCGCTGCATATTGTGCTTGATATGAGTGTCATAATAGCTCTAGGGAAACTTACAGTGGTAGCGGAGCCTTTTGTGAAGCTCTAAACCGGATTTATGTGCATAAGTTGATATGTTCATGCATATATATATGATATGTTATATGTGATGTAGCATGATCATTATATGTTGATTTAAATTGTATATGTGATATATATGTTGTTGTTGGATGTGTCAAAAGTGTTTTGACAACATGAACTTGATTGGTATGTGATATCAATCAAGGAGTTCTTGGCAGTAAGTCGAAAGAGTTCGACTAGGAAAAATCAAGTGTCGGTTTGTGTATAGAATGATTGTCATTCTAGTACAGCTAGGCCATAACATCGATGTTGGTGAGACCAACATCGATGTTTGCATGAAGTTTAGCCTTGGCAGAACCTTCATAACATCGATGTTGTGTGACAAACATCGATGTTCTGATGAAGGTTAGCCTCGGCCGAATCATCACAACATCGATGTTGTGTGACCAACATCGATGTTCTCATGCAAAATTCTCAAAACATCGATGTTTAAGAGTTAAACATCGATGTTATTTGAGCTCGGCGAAAATTGATTTGAAGTTCCAGAATTCAAATAACATCGATGTTGTAGAGTCCAACATCGATGTTCTTGAGTTCTAGAAGTTCAAACATCGATGTTTGATGGTCAACATCGATGTTTTGAGGATTCGGCAACCTCCAACATCGATGTTTGAGTGTCAGCATCGATGTTTTGCAGATTCGCAATCTCCAAACATCGATGTTGAAGTGTTCAACATCGATGTTGTGGAACCCAGTAACTTCAACTGCCAATTCGGGGCAGAAGGCGGCCGAATTGGTGTCTGGCCTGAACAGCAAAGTTGTAGCCCTACTTCTTAGCTTTCCAAAGACTCCAAGTTTGAACAAATCCGAGCTCTACAGCTCTAGATATGGCCAAACTACTGAGTACTGCCAAAATCTTAAACTTTCAGAATCTCAACAACATCGATGTTTGAAAGTGCAACATCGTTGTTATTGAGCTACTGCCAAAAGTTTGGAGTTCAAGAATCTCAACAACATCGATGTTTAAGAGCTGAAGATCGATGTTATTGAGCTACTGCCAAGTAGTTGGAGAGAATCAGATTCTCACAACATCGATGTTACAAGTTGAACATCGATGTTCACATGTAATTTTGGTTTTCCAAATTTACAAACACCAATGTATGATTCATCAAGAACTTGCATATAATGTATGGAATAATATGTTGGTGAAATATTAAGTTCTTAGTTGCCTTCCATGATAAGCACTCATCAAGCTTAAGATCAACAATTGGTAGTTTTTGCCAAAGCAAGGTGCCATTGTTTATCCTAAGAAGGTGCGAGTGGATAATTGTGATATCTCAACTGCTTGTTGTGGGTTTGGACTTAACTAGGTTATCTTAATAGGATTAAGGTCCTAGAGGTAAGGGTTGAGCAAGTCTATAAGATAGACATGGACAAGGTGTTGTTCACTCAACTATCCAAGAGTTACATAGAGATGTAATTAACAAGAGTTGTCTACCTAAATAGCTATGATGTAGGTGATCAGCCCTCGCTGACTTATGTTGTAGTGAAATATGGATCTTGACCTACTTATATAATTGTCTTGATTTATGTAGTAGGAGCACATTTAATAGAATTCCTTATTAAATGATTTATATGCATGACTATTATTTGTGTGAGTTGATCATTGTTGTAGAATTACCATAGCACAAAACACTAGCATTTATTATTGCGATTGGTCCTTGAGTAGGACAAGCTGAATAGGAATAGTTTCCTAGAGAGGCATCACATTTTGAGGATAGTCTTCAAACAAGAAAAATTTGTATGTCCTTGAAGGGCCTGTTCTTAATGAATTGGCGCCTAATGCTTCTAGGGCAGAAGTAGATGCTTGCGAGAAGCATGTTGATGATGCATTGGATGTTGCATGCCTTATGCTAATTGCCATAGACTCTGAGCTTCAGAAACAAGATGAGAACATGTGGGTGTTCGATATGATCGAACACCTGAAAATGCTCTGAGGGGAGCAAGCAAGGCATGGGAGGTACGAGACCTCTAAGGCATTGTTCCAATGCAAAATGGCTGAGTTATCACCTGTTAGACCTCATGTGCTCAAGATGTTTAGATACATTGAGAGCCCTGAGGGTCTTGGTTTCCTTGGAGAAGGAAAGGGTAAAGCAAAGTTTGAGAAGAAGAAGAAATGTACCAAAAGGTTTGGTGCATGTGCATCTTCTTGTTCTCATGTGCTGAAACCCAACGGTGGTGTTGCAAAGGTAGGAAATTATTTCCGTTGCAACAAACCAGGCCATTAGAAGCGAAACTGCCCTGTTTACCTTGAAGAGGTAAAGAAGCAAAAGGGAAGTGAGACTTCCGCTTCAGGTATTTTGTTATAGAGGCTTATATCTCTACCTCTGCCTTATGGGTATTAGACACCAGATGTGGTTCTCACATTTGTAGAAATGTGTAGGAACTGAGAAAGAGTGGGAGATTGGCTAAGGATGAGATAGACCTACGCCCCGTATTGGAGCAAGAATTGCTACATTAGCCGTAGGGATTTTCTATCTATTCTTACCTAGCATTTTGATTTTAGAACTATACAATTGCTATTATGTACCTACCATAAGCAGAATTTTGATTTCTGTGTCTTGTATGGACAGGAAAAGTTTTATTGAGAATAAAGAACAATTGTTGTTCTATTTATTTCAATGAAATTGATTATGATGTTGCATTTTAAACGATGGTTTGTATGTTCTAAACCTAGTAACGCCTATCTATAACATTAATACGAAGAAGATTAGAATGAATGATTCTAGTGAAATCTATCTCTGGCATAGTCGTTTGGGCCATATAAACGAGACTCGTATTCCTAAACTCCATAAAGATGGATTTTTAGACTCATTTGATTTTGAATCATATGAGGCATATGAGTCATGTTTGTTAGGCAAAATGACTAAGGCTTCCTTTACGGGTAAAGGTGAAGAGCCTAGGACTTGCTAGGTCTAATACATACTGATGTATGCGGACTTATGTCTACACAGGCTAGAGGTGGTTTTCAATACTTCATTACATTTACTGATGACATCAGTAGATACGGCTAAGTGTATCTAATGAGACACAAGTCGGAATCCTTTGAAAAGTTCAAAAATTTAAGAATGAAGTACAGAATCAACTCGGAAAGGTATTAAGATGCTTCGATCAGATCGAGGTGGTGAATACTTAGACCGAGAATTTTTTGACTATCTAAAGAGTAGTGGTATAGTATCACAACTTACTCCACCAGTTACGCCTCATTGGAATGGCGTATCCGATAGGAGGAACAGAACCTTGTTAGACATGGTTCGTTCGATGATGAGTCAGGCTGACCTTCCTCCTTCCTTCTGGGGACATGCTTTATTGACTGCTGCTTTTACACTAAACAATATTCCGTCTAAATCGGTCGAAAAGACACCATATGAGATATGGACAGGGAAGTGTCCCAATTTGTCTTTTATGAGGATTTGGGGTTGTCAGGCTTACGTAAGACGTGAAGCTTCGGATAAACTTGGCCCAAAATCTGAGAAGTGCCTATTTGTAGGTTACCCTAAGGAAACTAAAGGGTATAACTTCTATAATCCCACCGACCACAAAGTGTTTGTTGCTCGGACTACGATTTTTCTAGAAAGAGAGTTTATTTCTAGAGGAATCAGTGGGAGGAAAATAGAACTCGAAGAAGTTCGAGATCTAGAGACTGAGATGGAACAAGAACAGGAACCACAAAGTGTTGTGGACGAGAATCCTGTTCCTGTAACACATGGACCGCGAAGGTCGGATAGGAATCGGCATGAGCCCGAGAGATATGGTTTTCTCGTGACTCATACCGAGGATGGGGTGCTCATAGATGAGGATGAGCCCACTACCTATCAGCAGGCCGTTACGGGTCCGGACTCCCAGAAGTGGCTAGAAGCCATGAATTCGGAAATGGAATCCATGTATCAAAACAAGGTATGGACCTTAGTTGATCCACCCGAAGGGGTAAAACCCATAGGGTGCAAGTGGGTCTTTAAGAAAAAGACCGACATGGATGGTAATGTGATTACCTATAAAGGGCGGTTGGTTGCGAAAGGTTTCAAACAAGTTCATGGTATAGACTATGATGAAACCTTCTCACCAGTTGCCGTAGTTAAATCCATCCGGATTCTTTTGGCTATAGCCGCATACCATGATTATGAGATATGGCAAATGGATGTCAAAACCGCTTTCCTTAATGGAAAATTTTTGTGGATGTGTACTTGACACAACCTGAAGGTTTTGTCGATCCAGAGTATGCTAGTATGGTATGCAAGTTGCAAAGATCCATTTGTGGACTAAGGCAAGCTTCTAGGAGTTGGAATCTTCGTTTTAGTGAAGTAATCAAAGAGTTTGGTTTCATTAAAAGTGAAGATGTTTCATGTGTTTACTAGAAGGTTAGTGGGAGCACTATTGTTTTCTTGTTGTTGTAGGTTGACGACATCCTACTTATTGAGAATGATATTCCGACACTAAAATCTGCAAAGACTTGGTTAGGAAAGAATTTCTCAATGAAGGACTTAGGAGAAGCTGCCTAAGTGTTAGGTATAAAGATCTATAGAGATAGATCCAAAAGGCTTTTCGGGCTAAGTCAGAGTACATATATTGACAAGGTGCTAAAGAGGTTTAGCATGCAAGATTTCAATAAGGGTTTCTTGCCCATGTCACATGGCATATCTCTCTCAAAGAGTCTATATCCTAGTATGACTAAGGTGAGAGAGTGGATGAGTTAGATCCCTTCTGCTTCTGCAATATTGTCTATCATATATGCCATGCTACGTAATAGACCGGATGTCGCTTATGCTTTGAGTGTCACAAGCAGATGCCAATCTGATCCCGGTGAAAGTCACTGGACAGCGGTTAAATATCCTTAAGTACTTAAGAAGTACTAAGGATGCATTCCTGGTTCACAGAAGCGTTAGTGGGATTGTTGTAAAGTGTTACAAAGATGATAGCTTCCAAACTAACAGGGATGATTTTATATCGCAATCAGTTTAGGTGTTTTGTCTTGGAAGTGGTAATGTGTGCTGGAAGAGTTCCAAGCAAGGTACTGTATGCTGGAAGAGTTCCAAGCAAGAGACAGTAGCCGACTCTACAACTGAGGCTGTGTATAGTTCCTTTTGGGAACAAAGTAGGAGATCTATTGTCTAATCTTCTCACGCAGCAGAAGCATGATGGTCAAGCTAGATCCACATGTATGAGATATATGGATGATTGGCTTTAGTGCAAGTGATAGATTGTTAGTATAATATGCCCAAAAGCCAATCATGGATGATTATTTGTAGTCATGTATACGTATTAAGGTTATTCCAACAGGTATCGTTTATGAGATAAACGCTTGCACATACTTATAACCCTAGAATATTTCATATTCTTAAATTGTCCCTAGTCGATTATTATTGTGGATGGGTTGTAATAATAAACTAAGACTAGCATATGTTGAGAATTGCATATGTGATATGAATTCTACATACGGGTACAAGTTAGAGAACTTGTGGACCGGACCGACCCACATAAGAACACTACATGGAACGTTATATGTATGTCATTAGTGTTTCTTATAGATGTATTGTCCTTCGACCTGAGATCGTCAAGGTATCCAACATATGAATCATGTACTTTGATATTATTTCTAGTCATCCGTAACTGGGTGGACATAAGGGTAATCATTGGGTATATGATGATTATGTAGTGGGTTTTGATTGATCAAGAGGGGATTCGTCCGACCCATATAACGGGTATATTATCGGATGGTTTCTTGATAGAGTTGAACTGTTAAGTGCATGGCCATGCTCGGATTAGGTGATATGGTGAAATCACGGGTATCCGTTTTATACAGTTAACTCGGGGATCAAGAAACATAGATTAAACATATACGAGATTGACATATTCCATGTCTCGTGTTTGATCTTGATAATGGGACGAAAGGACGATGACATATTCCTAGGCATAGAGAATCAGTACTGATCTTGTCGTTCGGGTAGCAATGATGTGTTGCTAGACGCCGCTCTTTGCTTATAATTGTAAAATGAGAATTTTACAATTATTGCCGGACGTTACAAGTGCCTACAGGGTCACACACATAGAACCGTTGATTCGAGCAGGTGGTTGAACCGTGGTTGGACCATGGTTGCACCGGGTGTGGTTAGACCGTGATTGGACCGTGGTTGGACCAGGGGCGTTTTGGTACAATAATTAGGTGAATTGTTGACCAGAGATCAGACATTATGGTGTGTGTTGTGCTGGAAAGTCTAGTGGAGACATTATCATGTCTTGACATGATTAAGTGGGAGATGGGCCAAGGTTGGCCATTACTTCCACTAACCTATGTCTTCTTTTGGCATGTGTATGATCTGATCATCCTCTTCCTCTCTTGGGGTTCTCTGAACGTTTTTTAGTCTTGAAAGCCTTGAGAAAAACACTCACCTTCAGCTTCTTCATTCTTTGTGAAAGAAAGAAGAACACAAAAACACCACAAACACAAGCACCCGCTTCTTGTTGCTAGCACATCAGTTCGGGTGAGCTCGAGGCTTGACTCGTGTGACGATTCCAAGCCGGTCACGGTTCGTGTGGATACCGTAGAGGGGCGAGGCCTTTGTCCGGCTCTAACTGATTCGGTTACAAAAGTTAGGTGAAAGATCCTAACCTTCCAGGTATGTAAAAATTGTTATACGGTTTATGCATGCTTCACTTGGTTCTTGGTTAAGTTTCCTTGCTTCCGCTGCTTGTTGTGCTTGGTATATGAATGTCATATAGCTTAGGGAAACTTACAACATGACTCACATGTCTCATATGATTCAAAATCAAATGAGTCTAAAAATCCAACTTTATGGAGTTTAGGAATACGAGTCTCGTTTATATGGGCCAAACGACTATGCCAGAGATAGGTTTCACTAGAATCATGTAATCTAACCTTCTTCGTATTAATGTTATAGATAGGCGTTACTAGGTTTAGAACATACAAACCATCGTTTAAAATGCACCAT
>JAKUCV010006726.1:1672-73545 GCA_028386065.3 Turnera subulata | reverse complement strand
ATGGTTTGTATGTTCTAAACCTAGAAACGCCTGTCTATAACGTTAATACGAAGAAGGTTAGAATGAATGATTCTAGTGAAACCTATCTTTGGCATAGTCGTTTGGGCCATATAAACGAGGCTCGTATTTCTAAAACTCCATAAGGATGGAATTTTAGACTCATTTGATTATGAATCATTTGAGACGTGTGAGTCGTGTTTGTTAGGCAAAATGACGAAGGCTCCTTTTACCGGTAAGGGTGAGAGAGCATCGGACTTATTAGGTCTTATACATAGTGATGTATGCGAACCTATGTCCACACAGGCTAGAGGTGGTTTTTCATACTTTATTACATTTACTGACGATTTCAGTAGATATGGCTATGTGTACCTAATGAGACACAAGTCATAATCCTTTGAAAAGTTCAAAGAATTCAAGAATAAAGTACAGAATCAACTCGGTAAAAGTATTAAGATGCTTCGATCAAATCGAGGAGGTGAATACTTAGACCGAGAATTCCTTGATCATCTAAAGGAGTGTGGTATAGTATCACAGCTCACTCCGCCGGGTACGCCTCAATGGAATGGTGTATCCGAAAGGAGGAATAGAACCTTGTTGGACATGGTACGTTCGATGATGAGTCAAGCTGACCTTCCTCCTTCGTTTTGGGGACATGCATTATTGAGTGCAGCTTTTACACTAAACCGTATTCCATATAAATCCGTCGAAAAGACACCATATGAGATATGGACTGGGAAGCGTCCCAATTTGTCTTTTATGAGAATTTGGGGTTGTGAGGCTTACGTAAGACGTGAAGCTTCGGATAAACTCGGCCCTAAATCCGACAAGTGCCTCTTTATAGGATACCCTAAGGAAACGAAAGGTATTATTTCTATAATCCTTTAGAGCACAAAGTGTTTGTGGCTCGGACTGCTATTTTTCTAGAAAGGAAATTTATTTCTAGAAGAATCAGTGGGAGGAAAGTAGAACTCGAAGAAGTTCGAGAGATAGAGGCTGAGATGGAACAAGGGCAGGAACCACAAGAAGTTATGGATGAGATTCCTGTGCCTGTAACACATGGACCGCGTAGGCCGGATAGGACTCGGTATGAGCCTGAGAGATATGGATTTCTCATGACTCATGCTGGAGACGTGATGCTCATAGATGAGGATGAGCCCACTTCCTATCAGTAGGCCATTACGGGTCCGGACTTTGAGAAGTGGCTAGAGGCCATGAATTCGGAAATGGAATCCATGTATCAAAACAAGGTATGGACCATGGTTGATCCACCCGAAGGGGTAAAACCCATTGGGTGCAAATGGGTCGTTAATAGAAAGACCGACATGGATGGTAATGTGATTACCTATAAAGGGCGATTGGTTGCGAAAGGTTTCAAGCAAGTTCATGGTATTGACTATGATGAAACATTCTCACCGGTTGCCATGGTTAAATCCATCCAGATTCTATTGGCTATAGCTGCATACCATGGTCATATGAGATATGGCAAATGGATGTCAAAACCGCTTTTCTTAACGAAAATTTTAGAGGATGTGTACTTGACACAGCAAGAAGGTTTTGTTGATCCAAAGTATGCTAATATGGTATGCAAGTTGCAGAGATCCATTTATGGATTGAAGCAAGCTTCTAGGAGTTGGAATCTTCGTTTTAATGATGTAATCAAAGAGTTTGGTTTCATCAAGAACGAAGATGAACCATGTGTTTACAAGAAGGTTAGTGGGAGCACCATTATTTTCTTGTTGTTGTATGTTGACGACATCTTGCTCATTGGGAATGACATTCCGACACTACAGTCCGTGAAGACTTAGTTAGGAAAGAATTTCTCGATGAAGGACTTAGGAGAAGCTGCCTAAGTGTTAGGTATAAGGATCTATAGAGATAGATCGAAAAGGCTTCTCGGGCTAAGTCAGAGTACGTATATTGACAAGGTGCTAAAAGGGTTTAGCGTGCAAGATTCCAAGAAAGGATTCTTGCCCTTGTCACATGGCATATCTCTCTCAAAGAATTAATGTCCTAGTACATCTAAGGAGAGAGAGCAGATGAGTAAGATTCCTTATGCTTCGGCAATAGGATCTATCATGTATGCCATGTTATGTACTAGACCGGATGTCGCTTATGCTTTGAGTGTCACAAGCAGATACCAAGCTGATCCCGGTGAGTGTCACTGGACAGCGGTAAAGAACATCCTTAAGTACTTGAGAAGGACTAAGGATGCATTCCTGGTTTACGGAAGCGTGGATGAGCTCGTTGTAAAGGGTTACACCGATGCTAGCTTCCAAACCGATAGGGGTGATTTTAGATCGCAGTTAGGTTAGGTGTTTTGTCTTGGAAGTGGTAATGTGTGCTGGAAGAGTTCCAAGCAAGGTACTGTATGCTGGAAGAGTTCCAAGCAAGAGACAGTAGCCGACTCTACAACTGAGGCTGTGTATAGTTCCTTTTGGGAACAAAGTAGGAGATCTATTGTCTAATCTTCTCACGCAGCGGAAGCATGATGGTCATGCTAGATCCACATATATGAGATATATGGATGATTGGCTTTAGTGCAAGTGGGAGATTGTTAGTGTAATATGCCCAAAAGCCAATCATGGATGATTATTTGTAGTCATGTATACGCATTAAGGTTATTCCAATAAGTATCGTTTATGAGATAAACGCTTGCACATACTTATAACCCTAGAATATTTCATATTCTTAAATTGTCCCTAGTCGATTATTATTATGGATGGGTTGTAATAATAAATTAAGACTAGCGTATGTTGAGAATTGCATATGTGATATGAATTCTACATACGGGTACAAGTTAGAGAACTTGTGGACTGGACCGACCCACATAAGAACGCTACATGGAACGTTATATGTTTTGTCGATAGCGGTTCTTATAATGTATTGTCCTTAGACCTGTGATCATCAAGGTTCCCAACATGTGAGTCATATGCTTTGATATTATTCCTGGTCATCCGTAACTGGATAGACGTAAGGGTAATCATTGGGTATATGATGAGTGTGTAGTGGGTTTTGTATGATCCAGAGGGGATTCGTCCAACCCATATAACGGGTATATTATCGGATGGTTTCTTGATAGAGTTGAACTGTAAATGCACGGCCGTGCTCGGATTATGATATGGTGATATCATTGGTATCCGTTTTACACAGTTAACTCGAGGATCAAGAAACCGAGATTAAACATATACGAGATTGACATATTTCATGTCTCGGTTTAATCTTGATAATGGGACGAAGGGACGATGACATGTTCCGAGGCACGTGGAATCAGTATTGATCATGTCGTTCGGGTGGCAATGATGTGTTGCTAGACGCCGCTCTTTGCTTATAATTGTAAAATGAGATTTTACAATTATTGCCGGATGTACAAGTGCCTACAGGGTCACACACATACATCCGTTGATTCGAGCAGGTGGTTGAACCGTGGTTGGACCATGGTTGAACCAAGGTTGGACCGTGGTTGGACTAGGGTCGTTTTTGGGCTGGTTTGGTTCACTAAATGCCAGATTTTTTGAACCAAAACATGCTGAGTTGTGTTGATGATGCTTAGTGGGAAACATGATTATGTGGAGACATGATCATGTTGCTTAGTGGACCACCATGTTGGCCATTAACTCCACTAATGCATTATGCCTTTGAGGGTTGAGTGATCAGATCACTATTGCTTATCTTCTTCCTCTCACACACTTGTTCTTGAGAGAATTTTCAGAGCTTGAGAAGAGTTCTTGAGTGGTCTGAAAATTGAGAGAAAAACACCACACACAAAAGCTCCCGGAAACCTGTTGCTAGCACACCAGTTCGGGAGAGCTCGGGTTGAAGTCGTGAGACATTCTTCAACCGGTTACAGCGGTTCGTGTGGATACCGTAGAGGGGCGAGGCTTTTGTTTGGCTCTAGCTGATTCGGTTCTACAGTTGGGTGAAAGACCTCAACCGTTACAGGTATGAAAATTGTTATTCGGTTTAGTTCCCTTCACATGGATCCTCCATGTGTATCCGGTATTTCTGCTGCGCATACATGTTGTATTTTGTGCTTTTGATTGTCAATTGTATGAACCCGATACTTACACGAGTTTCACCTTGGAAGCTGAGTCCCAGGTACATTGGACCATATGAGATTGTGGAAAGGGTTGGACCCTTGGCATGCAGATTATCTTTACCAGAGGAGTTGTCCCGGATTCATGATGTGTTTCATGTTTCCATGTTGAGGAGGTACAGATCTGATCCGAGTCATGTGGTTACTACAGCAGATGTTGAGGTCGCAGAGGATCTTACGTATACAGAATTGTCGGAGCAGATCCTTGCCCGAGAGGTCAGACAGTTGAGGAACCGAGTCATTCCTATGGTGAAAGTCAAGTGGAGCAAGCACTCTGCGAACGAGTCTACATGGGAAGTTGAGGAGCACATGCGTTCTCAGTATCCGCACCTGTTTACAGCACCGGAGTGAATTTTAGGGACGAAATTTTTTTAAGGTGGGTAGGCTGTAACAGCCCGGGTAATTTTTACGTTTTTACCGGTACCGTAAACTTCATTTTACAGTTATTTACCATAAAAATTAATCTTGGGTAATTAATTTATGGTAATTCGTGCATCGGATTCCGAAACCGAGCCCTGTCCCACGCCTGGGATTTTTCTGCGGATTTTCCGGACCAAGTTGGAATTTTTCGGGTCCAGGAATCTTCAGAAAAGTCAGGATTAACCCCGAGTTATCGGGCCAGAAATAAAGTCAAGGGGGTACATTAGTTATTTTCTGGTCCGGACAGAACCCGCCTCACATGTTGCACAGTGAGGGGGCTGCAGCCGCCATTCACTGTGAGGCATGTGAACAGCCAGTGCATGCCCGTGACTCTCTTTTCTTCTTCTCCTGCACCATCTCCTGCATACCACCATATTCCCCTTTATCTTTTTCCCTCTGCCCAGTTCTTCCTCTGCAAAACTTCATCTGCAACCTTGCAAAATACTGCCTAAAAAAAATAAACAACACACACCCACACCCAACACCAAAAACGCTGTCGTTTCCCCTTCTCCCCTTCTTCTTTTCTTTTTTCTTTCTGCCGCCACCACCACCTTGAGCCACCAGCCGAAACACCACCACTACCAGCTCGTCACCACCACACGAGCCAACACCACCATCGCCCCTCCTTCTCTCTCGCGCGAGGTCGCGCCGCCAGAGCCTTCCCTCTGTCTCTTCCCGTCGCGCTCCTCTACCCGATAACACACCCGACGAGCCGCCGATCTGCTACAACCGACAAACGCCATCAGCTGACGCCGACTCCTCCCGTCGACTGCTCTGTCGCCTCGCCGCATCCTGCACTGCCGTCGCCATCACCTCGCCTCCGTCGTCCCACCGTTTTGCTGCTCGCCGCTGCGTCGTCGCCGTCACAGACCCGGAACGAGGGTGAGTGACCCGTCCTTACAACCGGGTTGTGGCCTTGGGTCGGGTTGACCTATATGTCTACCTAGGCCGAGTGAGGTGAGGGCTTGGGTGTGTGGGCTTAGAGGTTAGGTTTGGGCAATTGTGTTTGGGTTGCTGGGTTGAAGCTGGGCCGGATCATGGGCTGTATACTGGGCTGAACTCTAGGCCTACACGTGGGTTGCTCCTAGGCTCCTGTTTGGGGCCTGGGCTTGGCACTGTGCATGGCCTGATCTGGCACTGTTAGGGCCCAGTCCGAAATTAAAAAAGAAAGAAAGAAAATGAAAATTAAATTAAATCTGGAAAAATTATAATTCTGGAAAAATAAAATATAAATTGTGGAAACAATATTTTGGAAAATCTTGGGGAATAATATTATGGAAAAAAATATATAATAATAGTAATTAATAATTTTGGAAAGTACATACTTGTAGAAATAAATATGGAAAGGGTATTATCAAAGAAGTAATATACCGGAATAATATCCGGGTATAGGTATAAGTATAATATTATTTTAGACACTGGAAATAAATGGTGAATGATGATGATAATGGAGAATTAACCCGGGGAAGTAACCGAGACGAGTTAGTATTTATTTTTCGGTATATAGTAGTAGCATGACATTTGCATATCACTTATGTGTGCATATTATTTGTTTGATATAGGAGTTGATAACGAGCAGATACCTGAGGAGCCGGACTTGGAGTCTATTGGACATTTCCAAAACTGATAATCGGCTAAGGTGAGGATGGATAACCCTTGATATGTGCCCGTAATACTGTGTTTGTTTTTGTTGTTTGATTGAACTGCTGGTATGATTATTGTTGGCTGTTTGACTGCTATGATATTGTTGCTGTTGTTGGTTAGCTGTGTTATTGATTTGTGAAATTTGTGCTGAGATTTATGATGAACTGTTAGTTGTGAGTAATTAGTGTTATGAGATTGTTGACTGGATGAGTCTATGGATTAATATGAGGTAATAGAAAATGGATGATTGTTGAAAGAGTAATGGATTTGGACTGAATTTGAGATGATGATATAATTGTCACGTGGAAAGTAGTGGTACGACTAGATGGTTAGAGACTAGTTCTGGGGTGTCATGGCCGGTTTGGTTTGGTTGTTGGGGATGTTGATCCCGGATGATATTGTTATTGGGATGTTGATCCCGGATTTGTTGATATTGGGATGTTGATCCCGGATTGGTTGTGATTGGGATGTTGATCCCGGATTGTGTTTTGGCCTGGCATCCAGAATTAGTTAATAACCAGGTACGACCCTAGCTTGTCTAGTGACGGGGCCCGGAAGATAAAATTGGTAATAAAAATAATAAGCATTCTTTTGGTCTTGGCTCAGTTATGTTTTAGTAGGATTCTTCTGTTGTGTTGTTTGTGTTGGATTCTTCTGTTGTGTTGGATTCTTCTGTTGTGTTGTTTGTGTTGGATTCTTCTGTTGTGTTGTTTGTGTTTACTTCGAAAGTATTATGGTTGATTATATATCCCTGTTTATCCTTCGTCGGTGAGCACTTCGGACTCACTCCTCGCCTGCGGGGTTTCATCCCGTAGGTTTTGTTGTTTCGTAGATCAGGTACGACGTTCGATGGCTGCTGCTTTCTTCTCCACCTGACTTCGGATCCATACCTCCGCTGCATGTGCATTTAAGTCTTCCGCTGCTGTGCAATATTTGTTGTTGTGCTGTTGCTATCCTTTATTGCTTTGATGTTGTCTATTTGGGTTATGCTGCTGTTGTTGAATAATATGAGTGGATTGAATAATGGTCCCCGGGTGTGGGTGACAACTGTAAAATACAGTGTGTTGTTGTATTTGAATTTTCTGTGTAGTAATTTTACTGTGATGTACTGCCTGAACTGTTAATAAGAATAGTTTTGGCACGTGTTTACCGTGACCGATAAATACGAGTCGGGGCGTTTCACATTTTCTGTACCTAAGATAAAGAAAGAGTCTTCTAAGTTTTAAACCTGGCGCTATGTGTTGCCCGTCAGGAGAAGAGAGTCGTTTTTGGAGTTTATCGAAATAATATTCCATCTTTCTTTCAACTTTAATGGAATATCGTCTTCGACAAAAAAAAAAAGGAATATCGTCACCAAAATCTATAAAATCGTTAGAAGATTAGAAGGTTGCTTGCTTAATTTTGTTGTCAGCATGACCATTGCAAGTTGGCCATGGATAGGGTCGGCCATGACTTTCATATGATTAGAACAAACTATTAATATATGAAAAAAGAATAATTAAAATCGGATTCAAGACTCGGTCATTATATCATGATCCTTGCACATAAATGTTTTCGCCTATGTGCTTCAATTAAAATACACAAATAGCTATAGCAAATGTGCATTTGAAGAGCTATAGAGCATATATGGATCTTGATGATATGTTTGCAATAGCCATGAAAGACCCTATAAATAGCTAGAATCTAGCTAGGGCACTCTTCCACAGCCTTATATTATTAAAAGATTAGTTAACTTAAGGTTAAGTTTAAAGACATCAAACCAACAATCGAGGATCTTGTTCTATGAAGAAAAGAACAACAAAACGAGTAGCCTTTGTTGGAGACTACAACACAGAAAATGTGCTGGACAAAATCGATAGATAAGCTAATTAAAGGGGACATGATTAATGATGATTATTCTTTCTGTATTAGCTAGCTAGATTGCAACATTGTAACCTTCACGCGGAGAGGAGAATCATCATGGCATGCCTCAAACAAAGACATCATCTTAATGTCATATTAATGATTTTTTCAATGTATAAAACTCTATAAAAATTGAAGACCAAACCCATAGCATCATTACAATGGACAAGAAGTTTTGTCGAGAAAAAAATATCTTTTTTCATTTTATGGGGAATCAAATCACTCAAAGACAAAGGTGATGAGTTGTTCTTAAGATTTTTTTTTTTCTATATATATAAAATACATTAAGATTGAGGGTATAGAACTTTCTTACACTATATATCAAGCAAAGCATCCGTCCCTTTTATAAAAAATAAAACAGCCATTTTCCTTACGTGGGAGAATATTCAAACAATTGGAAGCATATGGGAAGAGACAAAATGATGGGCAAGTTGCATGAAATCTTTCTTCGTAATCTCAGTTTTTTGTCCTTAGTGCATTAGCCGTCTCTTCAATAGTAGAATAGCACTAGTGTAGATGAACTTTCAACAGAGAAATTAAACTTGGTCTTTAAACAAAGATATCCCTTTTGTCACCACTAGAAAACAAAAACAAGTGGGAAATTAAATTTAATTAATTAAAGTATATCCTTGATCCCCTTTTCCAGTGAGTATACCTATTGCTGTACTTTTTTTTTTTTTTATTGCTGTACTTAGTTCTTGTTTTAACGGTTTTGGTTTGAATTTTATTATTCATTTAGTGCTTTGATGGGGAAGGTAAGTTTCGGCAATGACATTGATAGAAAAATATGACATTTTCACATATCCCAGCTAATACAAGTTTTGGAATGAGATCATCACTAGAGTTCCTTTGATCATGACAACCTGGTATATGTACATGCATGACGGTAACACATGAAATTAACTAGAACTATAGTATAAGTAATCTTACGTGAATTGGCATGAACGGTAAGCGTTTTGCTCAAGTTCGAATCTTTTGGTATGCAATTTTTATTTTTTGTTAAGAGACTCGCCACCACAACCAAATGTACCATGCATTTGCGTAGAATGAATTAGTTACGTTCTGAATACTTTTATACCATAGCATTACCCTTATGAAAAATCACTAAGTTCCTTAAATATAGAGCATAATATTGATTCATAAGTTACTTTTAGACTGTTCAGATTCAGTGAACGTGATTCTATCAAGTTGGTTGTGGAGGATTAAATTTACCAAAGACTAAAAGATGCATATTTTCTTAATATTTCCATTAGTAATATCACACTTCATATCGCCTATCGCCTATATATAAAATCACCATGATTTTGTAGTAACAGTATGTGCTTCTGCTTTGGTTAAAAAAAAAAAAAAAGACTTGGCGCATAGCTATGAATAGATCATAAACCTAAACCCAAAATTTTTTGCGAATTTGGAAGAAAGAGATACGAAGTTTACACAAAAAAAGGAAAAGATAGGAAGAAATATAATTAAGAAAAAGAAAAAGGAAAGAAAGGTGGCTAAAAAGCTAGGTAGCAGATCCTTGACTTCTGACTTTGTCTTCTCCGTCATCAAAGCGCACCTTTTTCTTTTTCTGAATATCGTAAGTTCTTGATGAATTGTTCCTAAAAGTTTCAACTAAACTCTGTGGAAAAAGTCATTCAGTCTAACATTTCCACATTTTAAAAATATTTTTATGACTTGCAAAATTTTGAAGACTACACAAGAATCAAAGATATGAACTGGTTCCTATGTGTTGAAGACACACGTCAATTTAAACTCTTCTTTAATTTTCTGGATATCATTAAGCGTGTATTAGTTTTTTTTTCTTGAGGAATAAGCGTGTATTAGTTTAAAAAACCAGAAAATACACGCCCTCTAATTTATATTATGCATATATATACTTTTGCAATTAGTTTATGGGAATTTTATCTATAAGTTCTATGGCCGAGCTGTTGCTTGCTGTATTCTTTCCTTACCAAATTTCAGTTGTTGAAATTTTGAGTAAAAAGCAAGCACTAGCATATTCATTCATTTCTGGCAGTTCTAGTTTGGTTTACTGCTAATATTATTATTAATTAGTACTCTCAAAATTCAAATTAAAAAAAAAATTACAAGAGGCTAACTATAGGGATATGCATGCACATGAAAGAACAATTTTTACTTTGATTCTTTCTTTTCTCTCTAAACTTATTGGGAGAGGCAAAGGGTACTAGGTTTTTTCCTGGGGGATCATTGAATTAAACCTCAAATTTGTAATAGAATATATCAACATAACCATCAGTAGTGTTCATTGCACCAACACACATGCTTCGGAAAGATCCCTTCAATCCTTGTTTGAATAAGAGGTTTTAATATATATTTGGAAACTTGGGAAGAACGAGAGAAGTCCTGAAAAATGGCCTGCATGTTGGCTGACTGATATAACTCTACCATGCCATGAGGGAATCATCGCCATCCTTGCCTAAATATATAAAGTGCCCTACTGGATTTTTACAGCCTAAGATACCATGTTTTCTGCATAGTATGTCTAATAAGTCTCCATATGTCAATTTCATGGGCCACTATCAGGTTCTTCTCCAGACAGTTAATACACATAGTATTATTAATGATATTGTCTTGAAAAAAGAAAAAAAAAATCAGTATAGTGGTACATTTATTAAATATATACCATCAAGATGCCTACAAGATGTCTTGTTTATGCAAGACAACAAAGCATCCAATGAAGCATCTACATCCACACCACCACCACCTCCATGTCTTGATTAGTGACTTTTGATGATATAGTTTTGAAAATGATTTCTTGGACTCATTCAAACAGATATTCCAATGCAATGACTTACCAACTTATTCCCATTTTAAAAGAACTCAATAAAACCCAGCTTGTAATTAATACAGGTGCAATTAATCTTTATTTTTTCTTCAATTACATATAAAATTTTTGGTAGGATGGAATACCAAGGAAACAAGATGCGGCACCTGGAATCAATTAGAATATACGTAATTTCTTTTTCCCTACACCTGCTCCCACTCATTAGAGTTAATTAAAATAGAGAGCTAAATAGACATATATTAATTCTTTATTATATGTACAAAGTGACAAGTTAGGAACGCAAATGAGGCAAACAGGAATATAACAGTAAATTGTTTGTCTCTGTTTGTTTGTTTACACAAAGAGACTACTACTACTACTATATAGGAAGCAATCCCCATGTGAAAGTAGCTTTCTAGTTAACCAAAATATTAAGCAATCTTGTGACAAAAAAAAAAAATATTAAGCAATCTATGTGTGATGCGGGAAAGGAGAAAAAATGTCCCCCACCAAGTTGAAGTTTCCATTATAACTGTAGGTCTTGTTGGCCAAATATATTTGTATGGATATATATGATTAATTTGCATGAGTGTGGCTATAGTTAGACTACTCCAAGATTACGTGTCAAAATGTCAAAAGCCACACTTATAGTTAATATATTCAATAATTAACAACGCAATCATGATATGTATAGAATCCTTCTTGAGAAATGGTGGTGATCATTGAAGAGGTCATGAGATTTGGTAGAAAAGATAAGCATGCCATTTCAATTCAACAGACATTGCAATCAACGTGTTATGCGAATTGTTCCTCTCTTTTTTTTTTTTCTTTCTTTTTGTTGTACTAGCTTTAAAGGAATATGTGTGGGAAAAGTTACATAATCCATTGTAGGGATATATATTAGATGATCAAAGTGTGATACAAGTTATTCCCTTCTCCTTATACTAATAATGTTCTATATTCTTTTAGCTCCATTACTTATTGATCTAGCTATGGATTTGATCATAATATTTTCCTCCAAATGAATTATATATAGTTACATATATATGTGTAACCAATTATCAATTTTGGTGAATAACTAGATCTCGTAACCGGCGCAGCAATTTTTTAATTAGCGTGAAAGCAATCTCTTGAAGCATGCAACCTCTCCAACTTTACATAATGTTGAAAAGTGATCAAACTTGCAATTTCAATGTTGTTGATAAATCATTATTATGAATCATCATTTTGCTTTTGCAGTAGAGAACTAATGCAATCACACTATAAGCCAGCCATTGAAATGTAGGATCAAGATTGTTGAATGACAATTTTGACTCACATAAGCTTGCACACCACATCAACTTTTATTTTTTCCCAAAGTAAACATATATAACAAAATCTAACACAAATTAAAATGGAACAGAATTTTAACTTCTACTATAAATGTGGACCTCAATAACCAGCATCTAGAAGAAAGAAGTAAAGGACAAGTTGTCAAAGACGGTAGGTTTTGATTCCCCATTTTTCCCCGCTGTTCTTTGTCGACTTCATCTTGTCTTCAAATGCAACTTCCGAACTACCAGAGGACCCCTCCATAGAAAGCTACTATACGCATTTTCTCTTTAGTAATTTCAAGGCATCCCAAAGGACAATTGAAAGCTTTCAAAATGTTTTCTTGACCTATGACATGCACCGATTCCTTGAGAATAAGAAGATACCTCCTCCTCTTCTCCCTTCTCTTGTCCCCCTTTCTTTCTTCCTTGGAATGTGAAAGAACAAATAAAAAATCTTGTACATATTTTATGTCTCTCCCTATCTTGTATTTGGTCCTATTCCCATGTCATGACAAAATGGAATTTCTATCTAGTTATTCCCATGCCAACTCCTTCCATAAAAACTCAAACCCACCAAACTTCTCTACCATATCCAACTAAAAAACCTCCCCTAGCTTAATATCTATATCATTCTCTTCCTTTATATTTTTTTTTCCCCTCTTGCCATTGATGGAAGACAATGAAGATCAGGAGGAGCTTTTGAACCTTAGCCTTGCAATTGTTTCAGATTCCAGCTATGAAGATGGGGAGAGGAAGAAGAAGAGGAGGGTTGTCTTTGAGCCTTTGGATAGTAGTTACAGTAGTGAAGGAAGTTGTGATGAAGGGAAGATATTTAGGCTGCTACAAATGAGGGAGCAAATGTTGAAGCTAGAGCACAAGAGAAAAGGAGTTGTTGAAGATGGAAAGGGACTTCATTTGATCCACTTGCTCCTCATTACTGCCACCTCAGTTGATGAGAACAATGTAGGATCTGCCTTGGAGAACCTAACTGAGTTGTACCAGAGTGTCTCCTTGACCGGTGACTCGGTCCAGAGAGTTGTTGCTTACTTCGCTGATGGCTTGGCTGCTAGGCTCCTCACTAGGAAATCTCCCTTCTATGATATGATCATGAAGGGTCCAACAACTGATGAAGAGTTCTTGTCGTTTACAGATCTCTATAGGGTGTCTCCTTATTACCAGTTTGCTCATTTCACAGCAAACCAGGCTATACTTGAGGCCTTTGAGAAGGAAGAAGAGAATAATAACAATGCATTGCATGTTATTGACTTTGATGTCTCCTATGGCTTCCAATGGCCTTCTCTTATACAGTCTCTCTCCGAAAAGGCAACCAGCGGGAACCGGATTTCACTTCGAATCACCGGATTCGGAAGGAGCCTTGAAGAGTTGCAAGAAACTGAGAGTAGATTAGTTAGCTTTGCAAAAGGGTTCAGGAATTTAGTCTTTGAGTTCCAAGGGTTGCATAGAGGTTCGAAGCTCATCAACCTGAGGAAGAAGAAGAATGAGACGGTTGCTGTCAATCTAGTCTTTCATTTGAACACTTTGAATGATTCTTTCAAGATTTCTGAGGCACTGAAATCTGTACACTCACTTAACCCTTCAGTTGTTGTCTTGGTGGAGCAAGAAGGTAGCAGGAGCCCAAGAAGCTTCCTGTCAAGGTTCATGGAGTCCTTGCACTATTTTGCAGCCATGTTTGATTCCTTAGATGATTGTCTTCCATTGGACAGCTCAGAGAGGTTGAGCATAGAGAAGAACCATCTTGGAAAGGAGATCAAGAGCATGCTCAACTATGACAAAGAAGATGTTAACTGTCCAAGATATGACAAGATGGAGACATGGAAAGGGAGGATGGAGAGTCATGGATTTGCAGGGGTTAAACTCAGCTCCAAGTCCTTAATTCAAGCCAAGCTTCTCTTGAAGATCAGGACACACCATTGTCCGCTCCAATTTGATGGAGAGAGTGGTGGGTTCAAGGCCTTTGAAAGAGATGATGGGAGAGCTATTTCTTTAGGATGGCAAGATAGATATCTAATTACGGCCTCTGCATGGCGTTGTGTACGATAGATACAATTTCTAACTCATTCATGATCAATTTTTGTTACTTCAAATCAAAATAATAGATTATGACAGCAACCTTTTGTTATGTTCTGGTTAATCTTTTTGCAAATGAGATTGTGAGAAATGTTTATATTACTAGCTATATAGGCCCACTATATCAAGCTTTTGTTTGCACTGAAAGAAAGGATTATTCCCTCTACCTACAAAGCTATTGGTAAATTAGCATTATATATAATGTATAGTTCACTTTTGAGATAACTTCAAAAATCATGGAATTTCAAAACTCATTGTGGTGGCGTGCCTTCTTCTTTTAACATACATGATTGCCATTCACTCTTTGAGTTAACTTCACTTTACAGCAAGTATCTTCTATCTGATAGTGAATTTTAGCCTGCTAATTGGATATGATCTCAATTAGTAAGCATAATCTGCAAGGCATCAAACTTATGATAAATTTAATTACTTCAATTTGATTGAGAGGTCCGTCCTAGTAATTTGTTGTATTTGTTGCATATATGTCTGCTTAAGCAGAAGAATCGAATCGTTTACTATAGTAAACCATCTATCATGTATATATATATGTAATGTGCTATCTAATTGTAGCTAGTTTGTCCGTGTTATAGCAACCTTCAGCTAGTGTTTTTTATTTTTTCAGCATCTAGGGTCAAATCCAGATCTTACCAACAAGTTTCAAAGCACTAGTCACCTGATAAATTCACTCGCGTGTGATGGCCGAGGCGTCTCGGAGGGTTATCGACCTTGGGGGGAACGACACTGACCAGCGCACTCCGGACGCCGGGGAGAGCCTTGGTGCCATTGTCGCACGAACCTATGTGGTCGGCAAGATTTTAGGGGATCGGAGACCACACATCAGTCAAATCCGTAGTCAAATTGCAAACGTGTGGTACATCAAAGGTGATTTCAGAATCATACCAAAGCCCAACAATGTCTTCCTTATCGGGTTCGAACTGGAAGAGGACAAGAAGAAGGTTTTGAAGGGTTCTCCTTGTCTTGTCTCAAACATGCATTTCTGCCTGAAGGGTTGGTTCTCGGATATGATTTTGAGCCACGTAAGTTTTCGTCAAGTTATGTTCTGGGTACAATTGCATGATATACCTACTGGTTTACTGCGGCATGACAAAATCGCACGAATTGGCTCTATTTTTGCTGTTTTTCATCATTATAAACCCTCCTTAGAGGCTATGTTAGGGTGGCAGGGTTTTATAAGGGCCCGAGTTGAAATTGAAATTGAAAAACCACTGCTCCCTGGGGTGGCCTGTTTGGACACCACCGGTAATGAAATCTGGGTAAAATTTCAATACGAACGACTTGGTGAGTTATGCAATAGATGTGGCCTCATCACTCATCCAACGAATCGATGCTTGAAGCCGCCAAGGCATGATGAAGGGATTGAAAGACCAGCCGAGAACAGTTTTGGCCCATGGATGAGGGCTAAAGAAATTCTCGGCAAGCACTATCCTGCCAAAAAGCAAACCCCCTTAGAACAGGAAGAGGAACAGGGGACTGAACCTCAAGTCAAAGGGAAGGAAATACTAAGGTTTGACGAGGAGGGGGGAGAGGCTGATGGTAATTCGATTGCTCCGAACAAAAAAAGGAAAACTATGGAGGCAGATGTGCAACCCCCAATCCAGAATGCAGCACGCAGAGACCATACAGGTATCATGAATACGGTTGCGGAGCTTGTTTCGGAACTCCACGATGCCTCCCCAATTCAAGCGTCTGCCTCTAAACCAAGCTGGAAGAGGATGGCGAGAAAAGCAAAAGCAATATATAACCATCCACGGTTGAGCTTGTTTAGGCTTTTGAGTTGGACATGGTGTCCCGAGCGCGTGATAGAGGAGAGGACACACCACAGGGAGGGGAGCTGACGCCTTCGTCAATGGTCCTCTCAGAATCAATCAAGTAGTTTTTGGGTTCCTGAGTCAGATGATTCTCTTGGAGGATGAGAGATTGTCATGACTTTTTTGTCACTTGCAGCGAGAAACATATGTCCTCAACCTGCATCCTAGCAGGTCAAGTTGTTTCGAATGCTATTTTGTTGTTGCCAACCTGCTTGTAATATTCTGTTTTTGCAGAAGTTTTTGGACAACGATCTCTGGTGATCAAGCAGGTGGCCATTTAGATTGGTATTTTTCCTCTATCAAATCAATGTTATGTTTTCGTGGAAGATGGAAGAATTCCTGAGCTCGCCGGTCTCCTATGTTCTCTTTTGGAGATACTCAAAGTGCATAGCACTAAAGTGGTCACTCTACCTCGTAGATTTCCCCCCACTTACGGCAATCATGCACATGGTACCAGTAAGTCTAGATCATGGGTCTCATTTTTTCATCCTCCCACATTGACATGGAAATGAGTTGATGGTTGAACTTTACAGGCTCCAACCTGAGGCGGATTTTACAGATTGTGTTTTAGGCGTTTGTTGGTCTGCTGGTTATGGGTTCTAAACCTAAGGCTGTTAATATTTGCAGTTTCTGTTATGGTATGTGTTAATCAGGGTTGGTGGTTCTTCTGTGAGCTACTTATTATAACCCTTGAGTAGAATGTTTATTATGGTTTGTATGGATATTGTTGTACCCTGTGTTTTTCAATGTTAAATAAGAAGCTGAAATTTTTTCGAAAAAAAAAAAAGTTTGGCTGATACTTGAACCAAGAAGAATAACCCACTAGTATAAGAAAATAATAATAATAATAACCCACCACAACTACATATAGCTTTATCCAGGAATTTTACCTATTATACATATATATAACAACCTGTCACTGAGAATTTCATTTACTATTGGAATGCGATTCTTTCTCGAAGCATCACCAAGGATAAATTTATATGTTTTTCCTGGAAAAAAAAAGGCCCAAAAGAATAGAAATGTTTGTTATTTTACCATATCTTGCCTAAGGATAATGTATTTAACAACAACCTCTAACATTGTTAGGATATCACAGAAAGTGTGATTAGCGTTATCACTTATAGTTAGATTAGTGTTATCTGATGAAGAGTTATCTGATAAGGTAGGAGAGTTAGATACAGCTGTATAGTCTATCTTGTATAATGGTTGATCTCATCTCTTGTACTCTGTGATACAACAGTTTGTCTATAAATATAAAGCTAATATGCCAGTATCAATTGTATTGTGCTTATACAAAACACTCACCTGTTTATAAGTTCTATATGGTAGCGGAGCCTATCGCTTAACAAGCTCTTTTTCAATGGCTTCCGAATCACCCAAATCCCCAAGTGTTCTTGGGTCTTCTTCCAAGGAACCTGTTGTTTCCAATCCAGTTCCCACTGCAGGAGAAGCTGTGTCTCAGCCTCTTTCCAATGCTCATCACTATGTCTCGATTAAACTGACCGAGACAAATTATGTATTTTGGAGGGCTCAGATTGAACCCTTCCTTATTGGTCAAGGCGTGCAAGGGTTTGTCAATGGCACCACAATCTGTCCTCCACTTACTCTTGAGAGTGGTGAGCCTAATCCTGAGTTCCAGTGATGGGTTCAACATGACAATCTTGTCCTTAGTGCCATCCTCTCTTCTCTCATGTTGGATGTGTTTCCTATTGTGGTTGATGCCAAGACATCGTCTGAAGCATGACAGGCTTTAGAAACTTCTTTGGCATCTGCTAATACCACACGGTTGATGGCAATTCATATGGCGTTGCAGCGCCTTGAGCAACAGCCTGAGAAGCCTATCACGCGTTATCTTCATCGCGCGAAGTATCTCTCTGATCAGCTTTCTGCTGCTGGTAAGCCCCTATCAGTTCTTGACTTTAATATTCATGTTTTTCGAGGGCTTCGTTCTGAGTTTCAGCCTTATGCGACATCTTTGTCCACTCGTCGTGAGCCCATCTCTTACTCTGAATTATTGAGTTTGCTTACTAGTCAAGAGTTTCTAGTATTTGATCCTGTTAAAATTCTGGCTAATTCCTCTTCCACTGTGAGTGCTTTGCCTATTCCACCTGTGCCAGCAAACACTTCCGTTCCACAGGCAAATATTGTGCACCGGGATCAGTCCTATTGGACTGGCAACCGTGGAGGACGTGGTCGGCATGGAGGCCGAGGCCGAGGCCGCGGTGGTCGTGGCGCTCAGCCACAGCAGAACTGGCCTTCTGATGAGTACAAACCTCGGTGCCAGCTCTACAATAAGGTTGGTCATGGTGTAGCCACCTGCTATCGCCTACAACAATTTGGTGGTGCTGCTGCAAATTCGGTTATCTCTCAGTCCGGTTATCCTGGCAACTGGTTCCCTGACACTGGTGCCAGCCACCATGTCACACCGGATATTGCTGCTTTTCAGCATTATGATGATTACTCGGGCTCTGATGGTGTGCAAGTTGGCAATGGTCAACAACTGACTGTTTCAGGTATTGGTTCCTCAACTCTTTCTACAACACAAAAATCACTACACCTTCGCAATATTCTTCATGTTCCAGCTATTACTAAACCACTTCTTTCAGTCCAAAAATTTTCCCATGAAAATGACGTTTATTTTGAGTTCCATCCTGATTTATTTTGTGTTAAGGATCAGGCAACCAAAACAACCCTCCTCACCGGGCTGAGTAGGCATGGCCTTTATCTTCTCCAAGACACATATCCTGAGTCATCTGGTCCTTTTGTTTCCTCAACTGTCCGCACTTCTGTTTCCACTTGGCATCGCAGGCTTGGTCACCCTCATGCTCGCATACAGAAACGGATCTTGGCACACAATAAGCTTCCTTTTTTAAGTTCCTCTAGTTCACCTTGTCTTTCTTGTCCATTAGGGAAAATGTCTAGGTTATCTTTACCAATAAGTGGCAACTGTGCCACCGGTGTCTTGGATCTTATTTATAGTGATGTTTGGGGTCCATCCCCAGTCTTAAGTACTGAACAACATCGATATTTTGTTCTTTTTTTGGATGATTTTACAAAATACCTTTGGTTTTATCCCTTGCGACACAAGTCAGATGTTATTCAGGTTTTTAAAGATTTTCAGCTAATGGTTGAATGCCAGTTTTCCACTAAAATTAAAAGTGTTCAAACTGACTGGGGGGGGGGGGGAGGAATATCGTCCCCTTAGTACGTTTTTCAAACAAATTGGAATTTCTCATCGTGTCATGTGTCCACATACACATGAACAACAAGGTTCCATTGAACGTAGACACATAGTGGAAATTGGTTTAACCATGATGGCCACAGCACATGTTCCCTCAAAGTATTGGCAATATGCTTTTGAGGTTGCAGTATATTTGATCAATCGCCAACCAACTCGTGTCTTAAAGGATGTTGCACCTTACACCAAATTATATAAACGATCCCCTGATTATGCTTTCTTAAAGGTTTTCGGTTGTTTGTGTTATCCATTGCTTAGGCCTTACAACAAACATAAGATGGATTTTCGCTCTCAACCATGTGTTTTTTCTAGGTTATTCTTCACGTCATCATGGCTACATATGCCTGTCCTTACTTACTCAACGTTTTTATATAGCCCGCCATGTTCAGTTTTATGAGGAATTATTCCCTTTTCAACAAAAATTGTTTCACATGCCACCATCTGTGCCTGTGACTGAGCCTGCGCATTCCACTTGGACAACAATTCCTTTACAAGTTCTTCTTCCTCGTTTATCTCAGACTCCCTCTCCTACTACATCTCACCCATCACATGGTGTCCAACTTGATGGTAATCGTACTCCACTATCTCTATCCCAACCTGTCTCTGGCTGTTCTAATCCAATCTCGAATTCTACTCCTTGTCCAACTACACATACTCAGCTATCTGCCTTACAACCACCTCCCTTGTCCACATATACACCTCCTCCTCCACCACGTCAAACTCGACACCCCATGCGACTTCGACATAATCCCAAACCCAATCCCAAATATGCCAATACCTTGGAACTTTCCGTTGAAGTTGAGCCACCTTGTTATACTGAGGCTCAAAAACATAAAGTTTGGAGAGATACGATGGTTGAGGAGCTTAATGCACTGCTAAAAAACAAGACATGGGAGCTTGTACCAACCAGACCTAACATGAATCTAGTAGGCTGTAAATGGGTTTATAGGGTGAAGAGGAGAGCTGATGGGTCTGTTGAACGGTATAAAGCCCGCTTAGTGGCAAAGGGGTTTCAGGGCTTGACTATGGCGAGACATTTAGCCCTGTGGTCAAGCCGGTTACAATCCGGACTATTCTCACACTGGCAGTAACACGAGGTTGGGCTGTCACACAACTGGATGTGCGAAATGCCTTCTTACATGGCAATCTTCAAGAAGCAGTATACATGGTCCAACTGTTAGTAATATGCCCAAAAGCCAATCTATGGATGATTGTAGTCATGTATATACATTGAGGTTATTCCAATAAATATGATTATGAGATAATTACTTGCACATATTTATAACCCTAGTTTATATATTTGATATATTCTTAATTGTCCCTAGTCGGTTATTATTATGGACGGGTTGTAATAATAAATTAAGACTAGCGTATGTTGTGAATTTATATGTGATATGAATTCTACATACGGGTACAAGTTAGAGAACTTGTGGACCGGACCGACCCACATAAGAACACTACATGGAACGTTATATGTATGTCATTAGTGTTTCTTATAGATGTGTTGTCCTTTGACCTGAGATCGTCAAGGTATCCAACATATGAATCATATGCTTTGATATTATTCCTAGTCACCCGTAACTGGGTGGACATAAGGGTAATCATTGGGTATATGACGAGTATGTAGTGGGTTTTGATTGATCAAGACGGGATTCGTTCGACCCATATAACGGGTGTATTATCATACGGTTTCTTGATAGAGTTGAACTGTGAAATGCATGGCCATGCTCGGATTAGGTGATATGTTGATATCACGGGTATCCGTTTTATACAGTTAACTCGGGGATCAAGAAACATAGATTAGACATATATGAGATTGGCATATTCCATGTCTCATGTTTGATCTTGATAATGGGACGAAAGGACGATGACATATTCCGAGGCATAGAGAATCAGTAATGATCTTGTCGTTCGGGTAGCAATGATGTGTTGCTAGACGCCGCTCTTTGTTTATGATTGTAAAATGAGTTTTACAATCATTGCCGGACGTTACAAGTGCCTACAGGGTCACACACATAGAACCGTTGATTCGGGCAGGTGGTCGAACCGTGGTTGGACCATGGTTGGACCGGGTGTGGTTGGACCGTGGTTGGACCATGGTTGAACCAGGGTCGTTTTGGCTCATTAATTACCAGAATTATTGGGTCAAACTTAGTGCTTTGGGAGTGTTTTATGTCTGGTTGTGTTTTAGTGGAAGCATAATAATGAAAGTCATTATCATGGGGCCAAAGTGTTGGCCATTAACACTAATCAATCATGCTTATTGAGTGGGGGTTTTGAGTGGCTAATTGATCAGATCATTAGCTCATTCTCTGCCCTTCACCACGTTTTTGAAACACCCAAAACACTCTCTGAAGCTTCTCTTCTTTGTGTGAAAGAAAGGAAGTACAAACACACCCATATACACAAGCTTCCATTCTTGTTGCTAGCACATCAAGTGGAAGTGCCCGTTCTTGGATTCGTGTGACGTTTCCGGGACGATCAAGGTTCGTGTGGATACCGTAGAGGAGGGGACGTTTTCATCCTGCTCTTGCTGGTTCTATACTCATAATTAGGTGAAAGATCCTAATCTCCAAGTAAGTAAAATTTGTTATTCGGTTTTGTAGCCTCACATGTGGTTCTAGGGTAGTTTCCTATCTTTCCGCTGCTTGATGAGCCTTTGTATGAGTGTCATATAGCTCTTAGGAAACTTACACCAACCTCCTGGGTATGTGGATCCGAAAAAACCTTCTCATGTCTGTCGACTTCGAAAGTCTCTATATGGCCTGAAGCAGGCACCAAGGGCATGGTATTCTCGTTTAAGTGATCACCTAATAGGTATGGGTTTCTTGGTATCTCGGTCGGATCCCTCCTTGTTAATCTATCGCCATGATGGTGTCTCTGTTTTTATATTTGTGTACGTGGACGACATCTTGGTCACAGGTACTCATCCCAAATTTGTTGCATCCCTTGTTAAAAATCTGGGAACCACTTTTGCCTTACGCGTTCTAGGGCATGTCAATTACTTCCTGGGAGTGGAAGTCACTCAAACTGCTCGCGGACTCTTGTTAACACAACAGAAGTATATCACTGATCTTATGGGTAAGGTTGGCATGGATAATTGCAAGGCCGTCAACACTCCTGCCTCATCTACACAAAAGTTACAAAAGAATGTTGGCACTGTGTTGTCTGATCCCACTTCCTATCGTGCTCTTGTTGGGTCTCTGCAGTACTTAACTATTACTCGTCCGGATGTTGCTTATGCAGTAAATAAAGTTAGTCAATACATGCATGCCCTCACTACTACACATCTACAGGCTGCCAAACGAATCCTTCGTTATCTTTAGAACACAAGAACACACGGATTACATCTTACTGCAGCGCAAAATTTTGGACTCCAAGTCTTCACGGATGCGGACTGGGGAGGTTGTCTTGATGATAGGAAGTCGACGGCAGGATTCCTGGTGTATCTGGGGACGAATCTCATCTCTTGGGCCTCCCGTAAACAACGGACTGTGGCAAGGTCTTCCACTGAAGCAGAGTACAAAGCTCTGGCAGATGGAGCAGCTGAAGTCACGTGGATACAACAACTTCTTGATGACCTTGGCATTCCACAAACGATTCCCACTATTTGGTGTGACAATTTGGGGGCAACCTATCTTAGCATGAATCCAATATTGAATGCAAGAACAAAACATGTTGAGATTGATTATCACTTTGTCCGCGATAAGGTCCACAAACAACAACTCCAAGTCAAGTTCATTGGTACTGATGATCAGATAGCTGACATTTTATCCAAACCTTTAACCACAGCTCGTCATCATCTACTGAAGGACAAACTGAATCTTGTTGATCCAACCACGATTCGTTTGCGGGGGGATGTTAGGATATCACAGAAAGTGTGATTAGTGTTATCACTTATAGTTAGATTAGTGTTATCTGATGAAGAGTTATCTGATAAGGTAGGAGAGTTAGATACAGCTGTATAGTCTATCTTGTATAATGATTGATCTCATCTCATGTTCTTTGTGATACAACAGTTTGTCTATAAATATAAAACTAACATGCCAATATCAATTGTACAGTGCTTATACAAAACACTAACCTGTTTATAAGTTCTTTAAACATGGTGTGGATTAATATATGAGGAAAAATATTGTATGTTCCCTCAAATTTAACCTCAAACTTCCATCATTTATATGCTCTATATGATAATAACAATGAAATATCTCCTTTACACTTTATATGCCTGACCGAAACATTTGATGTAAAAACATATAGCCGGCTTTGACTAAACTATTTTGGAATACGAGATTCCGTTGATAATAATTTTTATGACAAATTGATCAAATACCATGTTGTCTTGTGACAGAAACGGTTGAGTTGAATTGGAAAATACGTTTAGTTCAGCATGATTAATTGCCATAATACATGTTTAAAGGGATTATGTTATGACTAATCTCCTTTGATAGAAATGAAATATCTCCTTGTTTTTTATGAAAAAGGAAATACCTTGTTTGTAGAAAATATAGCCCCCACACCAACACCCCGTCAATTAATCATAACAAAGCTCAAAGACAAAATTATCACGGTAGTAGGATTATCTTTACCTTGTTTGTGGAATTTGCAATATTGGAAGGATTGTGTGTTTAACAATGGATTTGACTATTAATGTCGGTTTGTTCCGTTGGTAAGGGACTCAATTCTACTTAAGTAGGACTTGAATTTCGGTAAGTAAGCCACTCAATTCTACTTAAGCAGATCTTGAATTCAAGTTCTTATTCATGTCGCAAGTCTAATTATTAGGGCTTGCGCATTATAAGTTCAAAGACAAGGTCAAGGAGCCCATGATCAAGAAGATCCATCTAAGGAGGTCTATCCACAGCAAGTCTCGTCCGAGCACTTCTAAACCTATAAGTATCCCGAACCTCACTCAAGGAAGGGAGACTTAAACCCAAGAGAAGACACGAGCATACCCCGCCCTCATCCCAGACAACATTATTTATGCACATAAAAAATTCCTTACTAAGAAATTCAGTGAAAGGTTTCATTAACCCCTAATTTCTCTCGGGTAGACCTTCTTGCTGTAAGAATTTGGAATTCATGAGGTGTAGGGAGAGACTTATGTCACCACAAACAGAAATTAAAGCAAGTGTTGGATTCAAGGCTGATGTTAAAGATTATAAATTAACTTATTATACTCTAGAATATAACCCCAAAGATACTGATGGCATCCAAGTTGAGAGAGATAAGTTGAACAGGTACGGTCGTCCTCCAAGGTGCGCGAGCTATAATCCGAGCCAATTAATCATAACAAATCTCCAGATACCGGACGCGGAAGAAAAACCCAATGGGCCGGACTGACTGAAATCTAAATAAGTCGGATTACGTGGGCTTTAAGAGCGGGCCAGATAGTAGGTGGGGAACCAAACGTGGGCTTTAAGAGCGGGCCAGATAGTAGGTGGGGAACCAAAAAGTTAACCATTTTTACTCGCTAGAAGCCTCACTTGCACCCTCTCCTCTTCTCCGGTCTCTTCCCTTCCTTTCTCTCAAAACCCCCCAATAGCAAAGAAAGATTAGTGCTTTATAAATTCCCAGTACAAAATCTCTCATTTTGATCAATAGCAGCAGTTAATTGCAGCACTAGTAGTTGTATAGTAGTAACTGTAGTAGTGGTTATTAACAAAGTAAAAATGGAGGAGATCCGATCCGCGATGGAGCAGCACGTGGACCAGGTGGCGGATCTGGTCCAGAAGCTCTCCTCGGAGCTCCGCTCCTCCCTCCGCCCCGCCGCCGATAACTTCCTCGGCTTCTTCCACGCCATCGACTGGACGGTACCCTAACTCTCTCTCTCTCTCTCTTTCTATTTTTCTTTGTTGTTTAAAATTGATTATTTTAGTTTAGTTACTCAAGTTATGACTTGCATTTTGGATTAGGAGCCTTGGCTGATCGGGTTACTGGCGTTTCATGGTGTGTTGCTGATAGTGACCTTGGCTTCTCGAAAGCACGTTAATTTCCAGTTCTCCTTGTTCCTACTTGCGTGTAAGTTTGTTCTGATTTGACAAAAAGAAAAGTTGTTTGCTCGTGATTCATTTTTTAGCTAGAACGGATGCACTTGTGACCTTAATTTGAACTGAATTGTATTTCTCTCTGTATTTCTAAGTGATTTGGTTTGTTGAACTAGCTGAGTTAGTACTTGAATTGGGTTCGGATTTGTGAGTTACTGGTGGGTTTGTTGTGGATTGGAGATGTGGTGGAAAGAATGACCCTTTTTATTGTCTGGACTGAATATTTTGTGTTTGAAAGTTATACAAGATGCAGATGATCGAATTTGTTGTGTCTTTAACCTCTTGCATGTACGTTGTATCTGTTGGGATGTATCTTCTTGGGGTTTAAGAAAGTCTCTCACTAATTTGTATTTGATTATTAGCAATATTGAGAGCAGAATGAATCCAGATTATTGTCATATTGTAGTTGTTTTAGTAAACGATGCTTCTGTTTTCGAAATATTTTGCATTTTGTTGCTAATGATGCAAGCTATTTGATGATTCAGTTAAACTCTCTTGGGCATTGTTCTTAGGTTGCTATCTGTAGCGACATTACCTCAGTTTCACTCTTCTTGTAGTGTTAGTAGAAGGATCTTAGTGAAATTAGTTCTGATAAAATGCCTCAGCTTGTCATCTTATATGACTGAAAGCTCTGCTGAAGCTATTGAATCTCGAAATTAGGTTGTTCAAAACTTTGAATTAGGAGCTTCAATCAGTTGAATAAAATTTCCTTTTCTAGTAATCAAAGGTGATAAAAATTCCAAAAAGAAAATCAATGCTACTGCATATAATTTTTGTTCTTATGTAGATTTCTTTGTCCTTTGAATTTGTTTCTCTTTTAATACTAATGATTTAGTCTAATGTTATGCTTAATGTTGATAACATGATCAGCAATGGGTATCGTTTTGTGCTTTCAATTATTTAGATGTGCTGCCCATTTATATCACATGTTTATGTCCTTCGTTTTCATGGGAGTTGGATGCCAATTTCTAAATCTGAGCATATGGTTGTTGGCGCAGATGCATTCTTTACTTTATTTTAAATGGTATCCATTAATCCCTAAGCTCTGAACCTTGTATCAATGACACTTGCAGTGGCTGGGGTATACTTTGCAGAGAATCTGAATAAAATTCTGGCTAGAAACTGGAGAAGATTTGCAACCCAGAATTACTTTGATCCTCATGGAATTTTTCTTTCAGCCCTCTGGTCAGGGCCTCTTTTGGTGATTTCAATGATCATTTTGGTCAGTATTATCATCTTGTTATGTACTTCCTAATTTTCCTTTGTCTCCTTAATTTCCTGAGTCTTCTTTATCTGCTTGCATTCTTATCCTGTATTGGCATAAAAAAAAAAAAAGCATTTTATCCTGTATTGCTTGCTTTCTTCCATTTGCTCCCATTTTTATTGTTTACCTAATTCTTCAAATTCTATTTACTTATTCTGATATCTCATTTCTTCTTTGCAGATAAACACACTCTTCACCTTGTGTTACCAGATTGTTAGATGGAAAAGGGCTGAACTAAGACACCGGGCAAGGCTGTCTCATAACAAAGAAGACTAATCTTCTCCTGCTGCCTTTCGTTTCTCCACATTACTTTAGAGTAGTCTGTCTTCTCTTCAAGGCTATATCTTCTCGCATTTGTATGGTTAGAAGCTTCAAAGTGGAAAATCTGTAGTCTATATCACCAATTTTTGTTTTGTCATATCTTTTCTTTACTTTCCTTCTGGAGTTTTAGGCGTTTCAGGCAGTGTCATCAAATATCACTCTTCTGTTACTAGTGAGGTTACTCGCTCATGCTTTGTATACTAGAATATTTCGTCTTTGATGCAATTTTTCAAGTTATTGATAAACTCCTCGCATCCTAGCCCTTACGGTTTTGATTATTTTTCCTGCCAACTTATGGGGCAAAACCTGTTGAAGCTACCGACATTTGGCTCATGAACTGGGCCGACCCTATTAGAGTATTTCAAGTATATTACCTCTGGATACCAGAAACAACACCTGCCTTAAATGGGAATGAGGAATCATGAGCAAACGTAATGTATTATGTTAAGACTTCAACAGAGGTTTTCAAGCGAAGATGGGAGGAATTGTGTTTGTGGATTATGAATAGAACATCATAATAATGCAGGAGGCTCCTAATTGGTCTAGTCCAATAGTATGCCATATCAAAAACATTTATGGAAATGTAACGACTGAACAAAATTTTGTAAACAAAGAATCTTCCTTTTAAATCTTTTTTTCCCTATTACTCCTTACCCGCATGAACTTTATCTCTTACATGCTATGCTTTCTGGTGGATCATGCATTAGGGACTTCCACAAAAACTTCATAATCACAAGAATCTCTTGAATTTAAGGATGCAACTCTATGGAACACATAATAATCCACAACAATGTGCTTCTAACACCCTTCTATCACATCCTTGAAGTAAAATGCTCGCCATTTCTTCCATATGAGAAATAATGCATCTTTGGCTCTGTTTCTGCCACTTGCTGACCCATTTATTTTTTAAAAAAGATGGAAATAATTTCTCACTAGAACACTAACTGGAAGGAAGATACATATTTCCATATTAATAAAAAATAGCCGTTACATTTAACACCCAAATCCCTAACGGCCGCCATTATAAGACAAAATTTCAAAAATTGAAATGACACCACCACCAGGCACCAAGTACCTATCTTTACCTGTCAAAATAACTACTACTACTACTACAGTACCCTGATCAACATATATACAGACACAAAGCATTCTTTTTCGCCTCCCTTCAATCCAAATTCTTCTCTCCTCCTCCTTCTCTCCCTAAAACCCAGGAAACATAAAAGAAGTACTAAAACACCCCCCCTAACCAACCATGGCTACCAACGCAGAGGAGAAAAACCCAGAAAAGGAAGAACAAGAAAGGATGATCCCTGTTTTTACAGTCCTCAAGAACGGTGCAATCCTCAAGAACATCTTCGTCATCAACAACCCACCGTCCCCGTCGCCGGCAGAGGATGCGAAAAAGAACCCAGCAGAGCAAGAGAATGTGGAGGAAAGCTTGGTTGTTGGTAGACACCCGGAATGCAACATTCTGTTGATGCACCCGAGCATCAGCAGATTCCACCTTCGAATCGACACCAAACCCTACTCGCGGAAGCTCTTCGTTACTGACTTATCTTCTGGTAGGATTTGCTTTCTTTTTCTCAGTTGTTCTTCTGTGAGTGAATGTTACTGTACTGCCTTTTCTGGTTCTCTTGATGGGTTCTTGTTCTGCTGTTTTCTTCTCTGTTGCTTTTTGGCTTTGTAGAGTTAGGGCCTTGTAGTTTCTTGGTTCTTGGATTGCATTTGTTAAGGAAATGGAGAAAATATTGGTTCTTTGATTTGGGGTTTTTTCCTTTGCGAGGTTTTCTGACGAGGTGTTTGGTGCTTGTGTAGTTCATGGGACTTGGGTGTCAGGGAAGAGGATCGAGCCAGGGAGTTCAGTGGAGCTCAATGAGGGTGACACTATTAAGCTTGGTGGTTCGACCAGGGTTTATAAGCTGCATTGGGTCCCTTTGAGCCGAGCTTATGATGTGGATAACCCTTTTATATCTGAGACAGATTTGGAGGTGATTCGTGAAAAGGAAGATGAAAATGCTGATCTTGAAGATGCAAGTGAAATGCAAAAGTGTCAGGTGAGGCTTTTTCCTTGATTGGTGTATATTGGGAGATTAAATATGCTGTTGTTAAAACGGGAACAGTCACATTTGTTTGTGGAAATGCTCTTGGTAATGGCTTCATCCCCTTTTTTCTGTTAGTATTGCATATGGTGAGAATCTTTACCTTAAACATGTGCGTCATTTGTTCCTTACAGAGAAAGGAATCATTGAAGAGGCAGTTAAAATGTTTACAATTGTGTTTCTTCTTGTTTTGTTGATTTAACTTCCGTTTCTGTATACTAGAACTGGTGCAGTAGAAATATCAACAGGGATCCTTTTTCAGAAGAGTGAATTGATTTTTATGCATACACTTTTTTCCCCTCTTTTCTGTAGGACATGAATTGTATCTCAGTTGGAAATGGAAAACCCCAGTCAGACTTAACGTTGGAGCAGAATGTTTTCTTATTCGTCGATGAAAACTGTGGATCAATTCTGCAGCAAGGGATCCCATCAGGGAATTCAGTGCCTGAGGACGTTAATGAGTCCTTGGCAAGTGAAGTTATTGAGGGCCCATCTACAAATGATCATGATGTGAGGGAAATCTCCAGCGCCAAAACTGAAATGTGTGGGATTTTGAAGAAGAAGAACACCAAATTCAATGAATACAGCCCCAGCTTGGGATGCATTATGGAAGCAGCTGAGGTAGAGGACATAGAGCATCATATTGCAAAAGTTGAGCCAGCATCAAATGTTTCAGATGAATTGATCCTTTCAGAGCCTTCATTGCCTGATAGCATAAATCCGTTCCTCAAAAGTGAAGAAGTTATAAATCCGTTCCTCAAAAGTGAAGAAGTCATGAACCTTTCTACAAATGATTATGATGTGAGGGAAACATCAAGCCCCAGTACTGATATATCTGGTATTTTTGAGTCCAAGAACCTCCAAATCAGTGGAGACAACCTCAGCTCAGAGTCCCACTATGTTATGGGAGCAGTTGAGACAGAGAACTTAGAGAATCCCGTGCCAAAAATTGAGCCAGAGTCACATGCTTCTGCTAACTTGGATTCTTTATTATCTTTTCCAGCAGCTCTCTCAGACATCAACTCTCAGGAAGTGAAAGGAAGTCAGCTTTCAGATGCTCTTGCTGCTTTGAAGCCAGAATACGGATTAGGGGACCTAGAGAATCTCACAGATGCTCTAGTGAGCCATAAATCCATCATTTCAGATGATCTTGCTGCCCCTGACGTCTGTGAGGAAGCAGCTGAGGCAGAAAACATAGAGGATCCTGAGGCAAAAGCTGAGCCACAATCAAATGCTTCAGATGATTTGAATTCTTCATTACCTTTACCAGGAAATCTATCAAATATCAGCAATCAACAGGTTTTAGAAAAACAGACATTGGATGCTAGTACTTCTTTGCTGCCTGTATATGAAGAAGGAAACTTGGTCGATTTCAAGGATGCTCTAATAAGCCATAAATCTGTTTGTTCTGATGATCTTTCTGCCACCGAAATCTATGGAGAGTTGGCAAACCAGATTCCAGAACCACCTATTGCTTTACAGCCAGTATGTGAAGAAGGAAACTTGGAGATTTTCATGCAGACAGCAGATATTACAGCCAATGGAATCTGTGAATTGATAAACCAGAATCTTGCAAAAAATAACTGCTATGAAAATCAATCTGTAAATGTCCTCTCTGTGCCCCTTGTTTCAGAACCATTAAATTCATCTTTTCCTGTCAGAGACGCTCTCCACAAGGTAACAGAAAGCCAGGAAAGCCAGACACCGCAGTCAGTCTTTGGCGCAGTTGAAAACCTGGAAAATATCAGAAGCTCTGACATCACATCAGAGAAAAAATTGGGCTCGTCCAACATTTGGTCAAGAAGAGGTAAACCTGATGCTTCATTGCAGCTTTTGAAGACCAGAGGTACTGCTAGTGATGCTGGCGTGGAGTGGGAGAACCAGGTGGGAATTGAAGGTGGACTGATTGAAAAGGATATTGTTCCTGGTTTAGAGGCAATGGGGGGAGTTTTGAGTCCAGGCAAGGAGAATCTCACCCCTAATACTCTTCTGCTGAAGTCTTTGAAGATGAATTACAAGCTATCGGCTTCAAAGATTGCTTTTAGTCCCAATATCCAGGTAAGGGAACACACAGTTGTCTCTTCAGATAAAGAGAACCATGTACCTAAAAATCTCCCCAAGAAGACAATAGCAAACCAGACCTCAACTGATCAAGTAAAACTGGAAGAACAGATGGTGCTAAACGAGAGGAGGGCAGAAAGAATCCCGTTACAGTCATTATTCGTCAATCAATCTGGGATGAGGATATTTGATACATCTTCAGCTCTTAACAACATATCAAGAAGCAGTAATCCGGATAAATGTCTGGAAACTGTGCAGAGGGTATGATGGACTGCTCTATGATAGTCTGAATAAGAGTGCTTACTTTTATAAAGTAGATTTGTTAACGTTTAACCGATTTAATTTGCAGATTAACTCGTTCGAAGATGGAAGAAAGAGATGGATCATGGTAGCAGATACTAATTCTCTTTTAGATAAGGAGTCAAGGAAATCGTTACAGCTTTTACAAGGTCTCAAACGGACTTGCTTGGTCATTCCAGATATGGGTAATTAATTCTCTCCCGGATTTCATCAGTCTCTGTCGTTGCATATAATTCTAGAGATTGCATTTTTCATTAGTTGCTTGATTCATTTATATTTGCTCCTTTGTGTATCAGTCATAAGGGAACTAGATTGCTTGAAGCGGCGTGGTAGCCTGTTCAGAAGAAAAACAGAGGCATCTTTGGCACTGGAATGGATCGAAGAATGCATGGTGAAAACAAAATGGTGGCTTCATGTTCAAAGCTCAGTGACGGATGGAAGACAAACTACACCAACCCCACGTGGTGCCCCTCAGTCTCAATTCTTCTCAGGAAGTCAAGGGTCTCCCTTTGGGACAAACTCGGTTCCATCTTCAGCTTGTGGGAATATAATGGACATCGCAACACCAACAGCTGAAGACCATATCCTTGCCTCTGCTGTTCACTGCAGGAGAATGCAAAATGATGGACAACTTGTCCTTCTAAGTAATGATGTCACCTTGACAATCAAAGCGATGGCAGAGGTAATATGCTCTCTCCCATCACCTCTCTTTCTTTCCTCTCAATTAATCAATCCACCTTTTTTTTTTTAACTGGAATTCTTGTTTGTTTCAGGGTTTACTCTGTGAGACAGCTCGGGATTTCCGGAACAGTCTGGTGAATCCCTTCTCTGAGCGGTTCATGTGGGCTGACAGCTCTCCTAGAGGACATACATGGTCTGTTTCAGATGATGTAGTCTTGAAGGAAACCTTCTACCGGAGCCCGGCAACAAATTCATCAAACGCGAAGGGTTTGAAGCTTATTCTGCACCATAATTCTCATTAGGGGCAGACCAGTCATAAACCAGACTGTTAAAAGAATGTAGTCTGTATTGCTGGTTCTTGTTAGTGTACATTCAAGAACTGAGATGTCTCGTTCCTGACTTAAACATTGGAAAGTAGTACAGGAACCCTAGTAACAAATGAGGATAAACAGTTTCTATGGTAATGCGAAGGCCTTTAACATGCGTCTGTCACTATCATCGTGTGCCAGAAATCTCCATTTTGTACTACAGTATTAGAATTAACATGCATTATCAGTATCATCATGACTTTGGATCTGATTTTCTTTTAAAGATTGAGTCTGTGTTGGTGGGCAACCACCATTCTCATGTTGGAATTGAATCATCTAACAATACCTTTGCGTGGCTACCATCCAGAGTATACATTTTAGGGTTTTAGGATTTTGGATTCGAAGGTTTAAGGTTTAGGTTTCAGAGTTTTAGGGTTCAGGGGTTTAAGATTTAGGGTTTTGGTTTTAGCATTTTAGGGCTTCGGATTTTATGGTTTAAGGTTTAGGATTTTAAGATTCTAGGGTTTAATGTTTAGGATTTAAGGCCTAGGGTTTAGAATTTTGAGTTTAAGGATTTAGGGTATACGGTTTAGGATTTATCATGTTTGAAAGTCATTGAGTGATTATCATGCAGTGGATGATCCAGAAGCAAAATAGCATCTAATCAGTAAGCCAACCACCTCTCCTAATGAAATTTGTATATGAGTAATTAATGCATACTGACTCATCAATAATTAAAGAGTAAAAAAACACAAAATTTTGCATTATTTTCGGATTTTTGAAGCATTTTTCAAACTCTGATGTTAACAAAAGCCAAAAGGTACTTATCATGGAAGGCCAAATCAACAAGGAAATGATTATTCCACAGCATCATTACAGTGATTCCACAATCCACAAAGGCTGTCGGTAGAGAGGCCAAATCAAAATGAGAGATATCCATTCGAATAAAGGAACTCCCAAAACAAATTTCATCTTGAATGTGATGCCACATCAATCTTATTAAACCTAAGTTAAAGAATGAATGGTCGAAGAAGACCTTTATTTGAAACAATAAAAATTACATGGGACACCCTCAATGGACAAATCTAATACTGGTTTGAAACCTATGATCCCTGCTGCAAGAAATACACTACAACACCTAGAGATATTATCACATATTACTACTCGAGTCCCCTCCACTTTTATGATTGTAATTACAAGAACCAGAAATAAGAAACGAGAATGAACTTTCTGAATCATCAAATGGAGGTCGAGGGAACTCAGGAAACCCAGCAAAGTTATAGGTATCAAAGTTCACTGGCGAGAAATAACTTGCAGGATCATCAGCACTCCCCTTCACATCCATAACATTAACATCTCGAGCACCATTTACACCAGCACCACTGGTGCCAAAGCTGAAATTCACATTTCCAGCCTTGTTTACTGCTTCAGTGGCCCCATTTTTATCCGATGACCCAGCAGATGCTTTAGTCTCGTCAAGAGGAATGGCCGGAGTATGCCCCTGGAACAGGGCAATGTGTCCGAAAAGCTTGTCTTTCCGCGAGAAGGTTGTGCCACAGGAACAGAGCCATCTGTCCTTGCCACAATGCTTCTCATGAGTTTTGAGGTCTGCGATAACTGAGAATTTTTTCGTGTTGCATCTGCTGCAAATGTAGCTTTTGTCACAGTGGGTTCTCTTGTAATGGTTTTTGACACATAAGATAGTCTTCAGAGGCTGAAACTTTTTGTGATCCTTGTTCCGCTTGCAACCAGCAAATGGGCAAGAGTACCTTTTAACGGGTACTGGTTCAGAGCTGGATTCTTTCTGGGGTTTTGCAAGTGCAGCTGGGGTTTTGTACTCATCACCATGACCTCGCATATGCATACGTAAGTTTGCATCCCTCTTGAACCCCTTCCCACATATTGTGCAGAAGTGTGTGTGGGGAGCAAGTATTTCTTCCTTTTCTAGTTGTAAAATGTCAAATGAACCAGGTGGAAGGTTCTCCCCTTCATCAGCATCTTCTTCATCTTTCAGTTCATGCTCTTCAATAGAGTGGTTTGGTTCAGGCCCACCACCACCAGTAGTGTCCATCTGAGTGCAATGATCAGAAAGCTTTGCTCCATTGACCTGTTGTGGTTGCACAGCTTTAGCTTCAATATTCTGCTGGGACTGCATGCCAGCATTAGCACCAGACACGGAAGGATACAGAATTCCACCAAGCTGCCCAATAGGAGGAGTGGCTGTAGAAAGTGTATGCTTTACACAAGGGAGAAGACTACCGGCAGTAGAAATCAACTGCACTATTATGGAAGTGAGATCAGCAGTGATGAGCTGCTGCTGCTGAGCTACAAGTTCATCTGGCCGCCCTTGAACCTGGCCTCTACGGCCAACAATCACTTGCACCAAATCTTGGAGTTGATGGATCTTCTGCTCAAGGAAAGAGAGATTATGGAGCATGGTTCTTGGATCCCAGTCTTGGATTTTATTGCTTTGGAGTGTCTCATTAACTGGAGCATCTTGACGAGCAGGGATTTTGATTTGATTATTGGAGTTGGAATGAAGCGGAGGTTGGGTGTCGGATTGTGGATTGAAGTCTTGGAAAGGTGGTTCAATCCTAATTCCATAATCAAGCATGGAGGCATCTTCCCACTTCTGGTCATGCTGTTGCAACCCAAAATTGGTGAAGGACGGATTGTCTGAGGACGTCTTTTTGGGTAATTCGCTGCCAGATGATGAAGCTTTTGCCCAAGCATCTACAGAAAGTCTGTCTTTAAGATCCATTTTCAATTTCTTTCTCAATAGCAATTTGAGATGTGAACAGAAGCTGAAATTTAGCATGTAAATAAAAGTATTAAATTCAAACCCCAAGCAAAATTCAAATCCAAGTGGAGAAAGAAAGCTACACATGGGATCACACAATTGAGTTATCATCAGAAAGGGAAAACTTTAAATTATCAACAGTCTCGCATTAGCTCTATAAAATTTTGACATCATCCGAGAAACGTGGCAATCCCAGGAGAACAAGTCACCTTCCTAAATGTTAATTAACCCCTCTAAGGAGCATGTTTCCAAAAAACAATTAAAAGTTTCAACAAACTGTATTTTAACTCCCCTCCTAGTCATGGAATAAACATACAAGTTTTCATCCAAAAAGTTATGTCAAACAGTAATACCCTAGAATCATAAGATATTGAGAAAAATACAAAGCCACCTGCATTCATCTAGGCCCTCAATTCATACAAGTTCCAAATATCTATGTCCTACAGATTAACTAAGAACCCAAATCCTCATCTGAAACGTAACCCCAGAATCAGATTCCATTTCAGTAAGCTCTTCAATGACAAGAAATCCCAACTTTCTCACCAATCCAATCTTCCAGGTCTGTTCTCTAGAACTTGTAGACCAGAATCTATATCAATAAAAGCCTACATCATCCTAAAAATCCCACCTTTATTCAATTCAATGAACAAAACCCAAATTCCAAATACCATTTCATCATTGTCAGTAAAAAAACACATCCCAAACAAGTAAACAAACAATAAAGTAAGCATCTTTTTTTCTCAATACCCACAAGCAAAAGCTTACAAATAAGAGAAAAAAACAACAAGAGGAACCCCAAAGATTTCAGCTTTCAGTATCAAAAAAAAGACAAGTAAGAGAACCTCACCAGATTCAAGACTTGTTGGAGTTGTTTGCACTTTGCTTCATCTGAGTTGTCTGAAACATATTTCATATGAGAGGAAGGGAAAGAGAAAACCCTGAGCTTTAAGTGAATCAAATAGTAAATACTAATCTCTGCTACCAAGGAGGATACAGCAGTGTCCACAATGTTACACACAGACAATGTCACCCTCATCAATCACCACCGTTGGTCTGTCAAGCTGATTTGACTGATGGAAAACCCAGCAATCAGAGCCGCTGATGGGGTCCATCATGGATTGACTGATACTTGTTATTTAGCATAACCTTTGTGACCCATGATATGGAAATGGCTTCAACTGATAAATATGGCATTATTATGGACCCCACGCACACACAGAAAATAAAGAAGACAAAAATAATTATGAATTTCTTATTGGTGAGATGAGGTGGCGGCCCACACACAACTTGGGTTGATTCTCTCTCTCTACTGTCTGTGCAGATGCATCTACTTCAATTTTCTATTTGACTAGGTTTTGGTGCTTTTGAGTTGGAACAATAAAGAATTGGTAATAATTTGGATTAAGAAAATAAAGCTCAAGACTTTATTGATTGGGGAGGGGTAACTAGGGCAGTGCAATAAGGGTTTGAATTCCTGGGTTTCCAGGAAGCAACGCTACTGCCAATTTTTAAGGGGATATGGAGTTGATTTGCTTTGATCCATGTATGTAGTTTCCAAGAATCAAAGAAAGGTCAACTTAGGACACCATGGCCAGTGGCCACCTATATTGCTGATGGGGGAGGAGGAGATGTTTACAGCTAATTTGATGTGCACCATGTGTCAATAAAGTTTACTCGTTTTAGCTTTTGTTGAATCAACTAGTCAAGCTTTGGTTCAACAAAGTAATCAATTAAATTTAATTAAGCTTGCTCTTGTTTTCTAATTATGTTTGTTTTCCTTGCTTTTTCTTCCCTAAAATAAATAGTGAGTCATAATTATCCCTTTGAAGTTTGAATTAACCAACATAGAAGTGACCTTAGATTCAACAGTTATCACCGCTGCCACTATTGTATAAGAAGCTAGTCGTATTCGATCATATCATATATAAGACATGACTAAAACTAAATTCTAATTATAGATAACTCAAAGGCTTATTAATGCAATGGCTTGAGGTGGTCTTTTTCTTTTCATTTTTTGTTTTCAGACAAAAGGTCAAGGTTGCTGATGTATTCCATGAGCACACAACTTCTCTTCGTGTCAAAATAAGGGTCCTCTTAGGCATCACATCAAGCAAAGTTAGCTACTGAATGCCCCATGGGTGGTATACGAACCATTTTGTGTAACACAAAAATGGTTTTAAAATAAGAAAGAATGCAAGCCATTATCGTATTGCTAATTAGTAGTGGTGATTTCAATTTTAGTATCTCATTTCTTATGATACTTCTTTTTTCATTTTATATTAGTCAATCGTATGTCAATTCTTTTTTCTCATTCTTTTTCATTGACGTTAATTGCCCAATCCCCATTATAGAATAATTTTTGCCTATTTCAAAATTTTAAACAATTTTTTACTAATTGAATTCTAGTTAGGTCATCCTATAAAGTTTTATCATAAAAATAAAAATTTAGCTTGACATCGTCAATTTTTTTCCTATCATAATTAGAATGACGACAACTTATTAAAATTTGGATGGCGTGATTATATTTTTCAACAACATACTTTTTAGTCAAGTGCCAAAACCCCACGGATGCATTTCATATTTTCATTAACTGCCAAATTTCAACTCTAGATAGGCCTAAAAAAATAGAAATTTCTGTTTAGTTAGACCATAAAAATAACGTGAAAACTAATCCAAATATTTTTCTATTTTTTTCTTGGAATCGTTTATATTATTCTCATTGGTGGAGATCTTTCAATAATTGGTTTAGTTGTGGACCAAAAAAAAACATTACTCCAAATAATTGGGCGGTAGCTTCACACCATTAAAGAAAATACATATATGATTTCATAAGGATGACCTATGCAATGACGGGAAATAAATAACTATTGATAAGGAAAAAAATTGATGGAGAATCTTTTTTGTAAAGTAAAAGTCCATGAAAAGGACGAGAATGAAATGTGAAAAAAAGACCATGAAATTATTGGCCATGGCATGAGTGCCTTTCTTTTGTTAAAAAGTATGTTAACCACAACAACATCCCAAAGTTGCTCCACATTCCAAAAGCAGTCTTTAGAATCACTCCTCTCTTTCTGTCTTTTTCCCTGAATGTGGAATAAAATTACTTTCCTTCACTAACTTTTTCTTGTTCTAAACATGGAAAGATACATCTTCTCACCATATTCTCATTTATCATATTGTTTTCTGCCATGAATGAGCCACATATGTAAGAGGCTTTTGCCATGATCAATGAAAACTTTTATGTCAACTTGGTTAGAGAAGAGTAGAAATGTTAAAAAGTAGGTGGGTGGATTTCAAGATATACAATGGATTAACATTCTTATGGCTTGCATGAAGAGTTTCTTTTACAGACCAAAAAAAAAAGAAGAGGTTACAATGTCTTTTAGATCAAATAGAAGAAACAAAGCTGTACCTTCATCCATTGGCCTATTAGCCCAGTTGGTTAGAGCGTCGTGCTAATAACGCGAAGGTCGCAGGTTCGAGACCTGCATGGGCCATTTTTTGGAAAAGTCTTTTTTTTTATATATATATATATACATATCCAAATATTTCAAGGTTTTTTTTTTTTTGTCGAACAAATATTTCAAGGTTGCTTTAATTTCAACAGGTCATTCAGATATTACAAAGAAAAAGTTGGGAAAGGAAAAGAGGCAAAAAGAAGCTGGAACAAGGAACATAAAATGGTCTAAGGGTTAAGATGAGGGATTATAATCATGAAAAAGTTGTTGACCACTCTACACAAAAGGTAAGAATCACCTATTCTTAGATCTAATTGGAACTCCTTTGTACATTTTCACCTGATCCTTCAGTTGATCTCGTCTGGGGCGTGCAACCTTATTGTTTGGATCAAAAAGTAGCACTTCTTCAAATGCCTTAAGAGCAGCACTGTAGTCTTTATTCTGCTCATAGGCATCTCCAAGGTTGTTCCAAGCTGTGACATAGCCTGGTTGGAGCTTCACTGCAGCTTCAAATTGAGCAATTCCCTTCTCAATCTTCCCGTCGCGAACATAGGTGACACCAAGGGCATTGTAAACCTGATTTGAACATATGGAAAATTAGAAAGAGCCATGGACATAAGATGGTTCACTACTGTCCAGAATACCGAGAGCTCTTAACTGAAGTCATGGACATGAGATGGTTCACTACTGTCCAGAATACCGAGAGCTCCTAACTGCTAATAGTTAGTAGTTATAAGTTTGATCACGTTTACCTGGTGCAAGAGATACAACTAAATTTGATCAATCAAATCTATGTGATGGAATTAGAACTGGGACAAAGGTTACTGTATCAGGTTTCAGGTCATTCTACATGCTTTTTTTTTTTTTTTGCTTTATTGCAGAATTGAGACTGCTAAACTTTTTCTGTATTGTCCATTCATGTAATAAATCATATCAGCAGAGCACTTCCTACGTTCAAATATGACGAAAACTCTAAGAAATTTTGCCACATGAATCAGATCAAAATCATTAACATCTGGAGCATTAGCCTTCCCAAATTGAACTACGAAGCACGCCTCCACAGGTCCAAAAGGCTCTAGATGGAGGCCTCAGCCAACTATGTTTATGAGTTCATTGAGCTGTGTGGTTAATACAACAACATGTAAAGTATTTAAGCGACAATATTCTGATGATCCATCAGGTATTCGTTTCAATTATGATGACCCTTCATTTGCCAATAGGTTCAAAAATAAGGTACTAGAGTAAAAATGAATCACAAGATATCAAGTAGTATGACAATCAAATCAAGGAGCAATAGGTTTTGGCCAAATATGTTTGCAGAACTGCCTGTGATCTGTTGTCCAAGTAGGGAAACAGAAAAAGAACTATACAACTTGTGATGCCAAACAAGATTGAGTGTAGATGCGTATGTTAGGTCCAGCAGCGTACAGCAATTACAAGGCAACAACTCTGAAATAGAAATGCTACCTGGGCGAGGTCTTGATCGTCACCATCCCATTTCTGTATTGCCTGAAGCAAATATTTGATAGCAGCAGGATAGAATTTCCTCCTCAGCATTACAGCACCAAGTTCAAACAACTCGGTAGCGGACGCATCGCCACTTCTTACTTGGTCCTGAAATAGAAGAGGTCAAAGGCCAAAAAAAAGCAAGAAATGGATCAGCAACAACATCAAAGCTGACTAGTGCCTCTTAGCAATACTGACAGAGAGCGAGAAAGAAAGACTAAATATATATTTTGTTTGCAGCTGTTTAGAACAAGTCTGTCATTACATAAAGTGATCTCAAAAACTCAAAAAGTTTCACAGGAAACAACCAACATCGGAAGAATGAGAGTATAACAGAAATTCTCTAAAAAAGAAAAGGAGAGCAGAAGAGGCTCCTACCTGCAATTCTTTTGCAGAGAGGTCAAGTTCTCTGCGCATAAGGACTTGACGAATAACATAGAAGCTTCCAGCCCCAAGTAAAGCTAATAGTAATAGCAGATAAGAGAGCTGTATTCCCAATTCAAACAACTCGCTAACATCATAAAGTGCATCTGGTTTGATACTTTCTCTCGCTTGCGCCACTTGCACAGACAGCAACCATGATATTTGACCAAGTGAGAATGCTGATGCCCAAACAACTGGCCTTTTCATATCTACATTGGACACAAATGTTCAAAATTTCTCAGTCACCGGTAACACAATATTTTATTCCATGTCTGAATTATGTATTCAAAATTTCTCACTCTAAAAATATCGATTTTGTCTAAAAGTATTGAGCAAAATATTTTCTCCTTTTCCTTTTGAAGAAACACCAAATAAGATAAGATAATCAACTTAAAACTCCAGGATATATGAACTCTTTAAAAAAAGGTTAGTGATATTCAATCAACAATGTCTACATCAAAAAAGAAAAAAACTTACAATCAACAATCTAGAACTTTGTTTTAGCCATGAGTCTAAACATTGAAATTCGAGGATATCAAATGGAACTGTTCAAAAGCTTGTGTAATGATTTTTCTTTACAAGCATTCCAGCTCATGCCTCACAACTAAATACCCTTTATCCCTCCCCACTGTCCAAACCCCACAGACTTCCTAATCATTAAATCATAAAAGGAACATAGAATATAGACTAGCCACCAAAAGCAAAAATCAGAAAAGAAAAATTATGAGAACAAGGAATTAATTACCATTTGCACCTGTAGATTTACACAATCCAGTTGCCAATTCCTTTTGATGTATCTGCCTTCATCCAGAAGGGAACGAAAATGAGGAATGAACAAGTCTATCAGATTCATTATAGAAGTTTCAAATTTTCCCATTGACAAAACTCTGACACAGGGATTTGAAGGAAATCATATGCTGGCTTAAAAAATAAGCCATGAAAGGAAGTAAATAACAACTGAAACAGTAAGAAGCTATTATCAACTGGTTGTATAGTCTCAACATATAAGATATCATGAAAAATATGGAAACACTAACACCTTTACAACAGGCTCTCAAAACAAATAACAACCTTAACCTGGGGAGACACACGTTTCTGTTTGAGGTTTTGATGTATAAAGAGGTGAACTAAAGAGTTTAAAACCTAGAAGACTGATATCAAAAGCAAAAATGAATACCCCTCTTAACATATCATGGAAAAGCTATGCACTAACATGATTACTGAATATGCGAATAGATGAATTTTGAAGTACTGCTGACATTACAAAATGCTTGAAATCTATTAGAGAGATACTGCCTTTATCACAACTGAAAAAGTGCAGACAAGAGAAAGGAATGGGCTGGTCAGAGAAGCTTCCTTCTTAGGTCATGCACTGCATTACTAATACTATAAATGAACAAATTACAAAATATGACTGGAACTTCCAATTTGTGGTAGGATTGACAAGAATATGGAGACTGCCATATCGGTTGCACCAAATGATAGCATAGAGTGGCAAAACATCAATAACTGGTTCTGTTCAAGCTGAAGCTGTAGTACAGTCAATAAAGACCATCTATTTTTCAAAGAACACATTACAGAACACCAAGAAAATTGAAAAACAACGTCAAATTTCATGGGGGAAACTTTGTGAAGAGTTCATTTACGATCCTGAAAAAATTCACGCCAGAATTAAGGATGTTGGAGCAAAAGAGAGTGTCATATTGTCATAGCATCATATACCTTCAAATGGGTTTGGCTTGAGGTATTCAACCCATGCGCTCTACAGGTAGCAAAGCCTGATGGTATGTAGCACTGCGAGACAGCCTAGGTATTGATTAAACATTAAAAATATCAAACCTTGAAAAACTTCCCATCAAACTAACAAACTGTGTAGACAAGTGAAAAGACTTGAGCTTGAACAAGATAAGGAAAAAACAAGGCACAACTTTGAGAAAGATAAAAGGGAAGACAAAGCTTTACCTGAAGAGAATAGATGTGGGGTCTGAACTTGAGACAGCCAAGGGGGAGGAGAGAGTGAGAGTGAGAAAGAGAGAGCTGTGGGTGATGGTGGTGCTGTAGAGGTGGAGATGAGGAGATGGTTGTTTGGAGGAGAAGCATCTTGTCTTTGGGAGGGAGATGAACAAGATGAGTTTTCGTTCTTACAATAACATAAACTGCTTTGGCTACTTCAGTTTAGTTATGGGCAGTTCTTGAAAATGCACTCTCTTACTCTCTCTCTCTGGAACTGTATGTCTACCTGTTGAAGATAAAGATTTTTACCTGTATTGTCCAGATGAGAGTGATGGCTAGAGAAGATAAGGCCGCGTTTGGCTCCTTTGCTGGAGGTGTGCTACTCTCTATTTTTACATATTTTTTAAAATTTTTTCCTCCTGCTTCTTTCCTTCAAAAAAAAAAATTAACATTATGCAATAATTTGAGTTTAAATTTTACAATAAATAAACTTTATAAAATTCATTATGGCCAGGCTTATTAACTTTAACTTTAACATTAACACTGTTGTAAAGCAGAAAGTAAGAACCATAATCTTTATTAATACTGGATAATTTGCATACATGGATATAGTTTACATACGGTGGCAGAGAAGCGGGGGGAAGAGAAGAGAGAGAGAACCGAGAGAGAGAGAATGGAGAAGAAGTCCATAAATATCCGGTTTTGGGTATATTTATAGGGGGTATTCCCTGCCACGTGTCACGCTCCGATTGGTCACCCTCTGATTTCCTTTGGATAAGCTGGTAGATGAGGTCTCCCGAGCCTCCAGGTAATGGGCCTTGTCCACGGGTCCTGGTCCTTGGTCCAGGAATCCTAGTCCTTGGTCCGTGGGTCCTTGGGCTGTGTAGAGGACCTGGTCTTGGGGTCTCATTCACGATCTTGGGCCTCATACGTCTTTTGGCCCCATCTATATCAAACACATTACAATAATTCATAACGACATTCATTCAATAATTCATAGCAATAAGGTAATATATTATGAATGAATTCATAACAATAAGTAGGGCTGAGCAAACTGTCGGTTCGGCACATGCCGTGCCGAAACATGAATCGGTAGGACTTTTCCGAACCCCTAATATTCCGACCAAGGCCGAGCCGTTTTCCCCTCCCTACCGATCGGCATGGTACCGAACAATACCGACGTCGGTACGGTCGGCATTAAGGCATGCCGATGCCGACAATATCACCAAGGCAAGAACACTAAAATTTCCAGAATTTCATAGTTCAAACTTCAAACATAAATGAACAAAAACCTAAACATGCATTCAAGCTAGCCAAAAAAGAAAGGAAATAATTCCCAGAATTGCATACAATCATACATAACCATATCCAAATCCAAATCCAATACCAAGTTACCACCCAGCAAAGCAAACACATAATAAGTAATGATATCCAAATCCAAGCAGTACTACAGATCCAGAAACTCAGAAAGTGAGAAACAAATATCAGAAGATAGAAATCAGAATCATTCTTGAACTTCAACCCCTCATGTCCTCATCCTTGATCCTTCATCAATGTCCACGGCAAGATCTAGGACTAAGGGTCGAGACGAATTGGAGCTTTGGGGATTTCTTGATTTGGGATTTAGGATTTCTGTCTGACACTAAACAATCGAAAGAGATGATGGAGGGTTAGGGGGGAACTAGGGCTTTGAGGTTTGGGGATTAGAGATGGAGGAGAGGAATTAAGAGAGGCGGAGCCTCGGAGGAGGAAGGAGGCCAGGCGGAGAGAGGAAGAGAAGAAGAGAAGAGAATAGATTGGAGAGAGAGAGTCTGAAGTGTGAAAATGATTTTAATTTTTAGGATTAGTCGCTTTTAACGTTTTAACATTTGAGTTGGGTAATGTGTCTGAGTTGGGTAATGTATTGTGGTTGGACTCTGGGTGTTTTTCTTTTGGGTTGAGGAGGTAGGCCCGGGAGGGGTGTGTGTTGGGCCGGTCGGTATCGACCTGTGACGAGTACCGACGGTTCGAAACACACCCTACCGCCTCCTCAGGCCCTTTTGTTCAGCTCGGCATGAAGTAGTGGGGTGGCTGGCAGCCTTGGCCATTTTTCGAACCGAGTACCATCGGGTCAACCACGGTATCGGCTCGGCACGGTCGGCTCGGTAATTTTTCACAGCCCTAACAATAAGGTAATATATTATGCTAGAAAAGAATATCATTCTTTTTCTCATTTTAAGTTAAAAAACACGGATTTGGAATAGGTGCTTTGGGACAAGGTCCAAAGGAGGGGATGTTTGGTTCGTGGGACGGATTCTTTAGGATAGACACACGCGTTGGGACAAAACCCGAAAATTTTGTCCACTCTCTGAATTATGTCCCATGGACAACACTGTTATATAACGGTAAAAAACACAACCCAAATTTTACTCTTTTTAATTTAGGTATGGAAACAGTATTGTCTAATAAACTTCATGTATTGTTCAAGCTATGGACTGAAAAATAAAATTAGTCCAACACGGGTTTAACTTCTGTCTATTAATTAATCTCATACCTACATCCCAAACATTTCACTTTGAACAATAATCCCCTCATGTCAACCCCATCCCAAAACCCCCTTTAAGAGTTCACTTCCCAATTTTCCAGAGTTTAAAGTTGAGCTTATAAATAGGAAGAAAAAATGAGTAGTTGATGAGTAATTTAATTCAGCAAGACATTGACATTGCTTTAGCTTTGTTAGAGTAGTAAGCCCAAAACCAATCATGGGACTTCAACCATCAGCTTAAGCTTTTGGTTGAGATGGTCACTTGACATGGTAGCAGAGCCATAATGACCAAACGGTTGCGTGTTCGAATCCCCACGCCTCCCTCCTTGTTGAATTAAACAGCTTAAGCCCATCCATACCTTGTGCTTTTTAATTCAACAAGGAGGGAGGCGTGGGGATTCGAACACGCGACCGTTTGGTCATTATGGCTCCGCTACCATGATTTTGGGCTTACTACTCTAACAAGCTTAATGATTGGCTTACAATTGTAAAAAAATATATTTAATTTTAGCTAATCCCTAATCATAAATCTAAAGCTTATTTTGATCTTTGGAACCATAACTGCCAAAGACTATGAACTGAGTTTTCCTATGATTATTGTTACATTGTTACCGTACTTGTATGTTCTTTAATTGTTTATAAATAATCAAAGAAAACTACCACGGGAGTCTTAAAACTTTACACTTTTTCCATTTAAGTCTTAAAATTTTAGTCACTTCTAGTGATGTTAGGACCTCTGGTGGTCAAGAATTAGGAGTTTCAAAGCTATTTTAGAGACCTCAATCATATTATGCAGGATTTTGGAGAGAGATGACAAAGATTCACACAAATGTTTCATTGATCAAACAGTAGAGATTACAAGAGAGAGTTCATTTCATTCTCCTCTCTAAGAAATTGTGCTCTATATTACCCATCATCATTCTTCGATCATCTCACATCCCATTTATGTCACCAACTCGCATCCATCCACAAAGTGTGTCACTGAGACGAACAGAGAACTTCATCGTTTGGCATGCAATAAGTTCTGCAAGCAAACCCTCAGACATAATAGCTGGTTCCTTCACTGCATACCATAATCATGTAACTACGCTCTGGAAAGATTGAAGCAGCGGTTCTTGAACCGAAGGTTGCCCGACTCTCTTGCTCAATGATGCCATCTAAAGACTAGACAAAGGACCGAAATAAGTCTTATTACATGAACATATCTTTTAATCTGAAACTATGCAAATGTTTTGGTGTTTTTTACATCTTGAATATGATATTGAATTATGATTTTCATGCATCACTCGCCAATAATTTTTGGAGCAAAGGGAAAGTAATGTAACTGTTTCATTCAGTACTTCAATGCCTGAACTTCACTGGCTTCATCTAGTAAACATAGTATTCTTCATTGTGTACCTTTCTCTTACCTGTCAATGGACCAAAAATTATAAGTTAAACTAAGAATGGTCTGGCAGTGATGCTAGTTATCAAATCAGCAACCATCCTTTTACCGTCGAGAGTTTTGCCCATATAAGGAATGCGATCTATTTTGTTCACTGGACCTTTTGCTTTCTTCTAACAGCTTGTCCAAACCAGACAAAATAGTGGAGTCCTTGGAACTCTTTCTCTCAGCCAACCAATCTTCCTGAAGCTGAACATCAATGTCCCTGCATGACAATATCAATATGAGGACAACGAGACCTTGAACGACTAAAATTTAAGGAAACAAACAGCAGGAATTTGGCTTGATTCCTTCTGTAGAGAAAGTAGAAGCTCCACCATGAAGCATGTAACATCTTGCCAAGGAGAGGGGGTACAGGATTTTCAGTTTTTAGATAGTTGAATCTTACGTCCTGAGGGCAAGTACTTCATAGTTTCTTCGCAGAAAATCTGCATATTTGGTGACGGCATCTTGTACGAACTGTTTACCAACAGTTCTTACTGCAGCTGCATTCAATAAATTTTCCAGGGAACCATGCTTTTTCAGCAGCTTTAGAGCAGTTTTTCGGCCAAATCCAGGAACTATAGTTTGTATCCCTGGAATACCATCACTCTCATCACCCATAATGCATCCTATCAAAGTTATCCATTAGAAGAGTTAGCTAACACATAAGGTGTACTGATATTTGGTTCTTATTGCTTTCACAGAAGTGATGGTGCGAATAAAGGTTAAGAACTTAACAGGAGTAAATTAAATAGACAGAAAGTCCTCCACCAGACGTTTTAATTTTGCAGTCACCATTTCCGTAACTAACTGGAGACTAAGATATCCTACCTTCTTGGCCTTAGTTAAGAGTATCAATTGATTTAATTTCAAAATGATGATGTAAAAGACATCCAATGAACCTCTTGAAATGATAACAAAATGAAAGCAACATATTCACTGTCCCCATGTTTATCCCATATCAGTAGCTGAGCAGCCGCTAACTAAGGAATCAGAATACATGCTAATGAGACGATATAGAGAAAAATTTTGGATCAAAGTGATGCATGCTGCTATACTATGAAGATACTGATTTTTCTTATACTTACTAAGGCTCAGATCAGAACACGGATCGAGCTTATATTGGGCGATGTAGTCCTTTAGGGTGTAGAAGGACCATCTCTTTAACTCTGGAATAGGCAACACCATCTGAACATCAGTGGAAACCAACTGTTTGAAATCTTTATCTGGAGAGGCAACTACCACCGAATATCCTCTCCGTAAAACTTGCCCAAGAAGAGTAGCCACAACATCATCCGCTTCATAGCCTTCTACTTTTACTACCTGCATCAACAGACATAATAACAACATATAGGCAGATCAGACGAAGGTTATGAGCAGGGCAGAAGCTCTATTATGGAACATTTGGCTCAAAAGGTTTGTGCCAATAAGCCCCATCTTTTCCAGCAATACCTGGATGGTGAGAGACACCAAGTGAACCAAAAACATGACAATTCTATAGGCATATCAACAGTTCTCTTCCACTACGCTTAGGAAGAAAACAAATCTTCTTCGAAATGATGAGAAAAGATAATTGCTATCTCCAAGAGGGGCTACATTTGTCTTGGTTAGGGACACACAGCCAATAGGATAATCTGCAACCCACACAATCTAAGAGATAGTGTCTGAGCAATGGATCATACATGCAGACAAAACAACTGAGTACATTTACAGAACACATAATGCTTAATATGAATATGATATCAATTAAGGGATACTAACCGGGACATTCAACCTGGTAAGAACATCGATGACAGCTTTAAATCTTCCAGTATAATTCTTCGACCATTGATGAGAAGGTGATACATAGAATCTCTTCCTATGTGCTTTATATGAAGGCAGCAACCCTCTACGATACTGACTACCTCCTTCTCCATCAAGAACCTGAGAAAACCAACAACAACATAAATCAAAAGCATCAGAGATAACAACATAAAAGTGCAATGATTATCCAAGTTACCATATTTTCCAAAACGGTAAGCACAAGCACAAACAAAGTACAACTTTACTCACAGCAATAACAGGGTCGCTGAGGCTGACCCGGGAGAAGAAAAGAGATATCCAATATCCAAAAGAGTCCAAGCTGGGTTTGCCCGCGTCATAGCAAAGTGGGTTCACATCCAAAAGGAAAACCCTTCTCTTGTTGACCCTCTTCTCTCCGTTATTCTCATAAAGTTCAGACTTTGTCAGCAATTTCCCATTAAAGGTTTGATCTTTAAAAGACCCGGGAGTGGGAGAATTGGAAGCAGCACAACGAATACTTTTGCTTGGCGGTTTTGGCAGAGTTGGTTTTGTGCTTGGCTTGTTTGCAGTTGGAATGGAAAGCTTGAGGTTGAAGTTGACAGTGGCAGTGATTTCTATCATCTTTAACAGTCTAGTTCATGGGTTTGCAGCTACGGAGCAACTGCAGAAGTGGCTAATTGCTTCCTTGTTGAAGGCTTGGAGTAGATGATAAGTGAAACGATGAGCATGGGATTAATGGCCCATTTGGATTTTGGACCCTGTATTTTATGTTTGTTTTACTATCTGAACCCCATGTTTTCATATTACATCAAGTGGATCCTAGTCAGTAGTGAATGGACTTGAGTCTGTGACATTGTGGCATTAAAACAATTAAACAAACCTGTTATGAACTGTTCTTCAAATCCTGAAATTCTTCTCCAAAATCTTTTTAACCCTGGTTCCAATTTGAATCCACTTTTCAATTTCCTACAGCTTCAACAAATTGAATCCATGGCTTCCAACTCTAAGAATCGACAAATTTCAATGTTCAATTCTACAGATCATTAGTTAAACCAACAATGATCCAAAATTACTTTTTTTTTTGATGTCATTGCAGAAACATTACTTTTGCAATTTCGTTTCTCTGGATTGATTAAAATATTTTATATTAGCTTTTTTTTTTCTGTAAATGGAGTAGTACTCAACATAATTATTTTTAGTGGAAAAGAAATATCACACACACACCTACAATGTGAATTAGCCACCGTATCATTAGGGGGCTTAAAAACGGGCCAACCAACCAAAACCAAACTTTTAACCAAACCCAAACACTGAAAAACCAAAGTAGACACAGACGACAGAAGACAAAAGTAGACAAAACAGAACACAACTCAACCCAAAGTCATTACTTAGTTTACTAGTAATCTATATAACTCTCTCTCTCTCCCTGGTTCCACCGGTAAAAGCCGTTGAAACCTCCGCCCTCATTTCGATGTTTCCTATGAAGTAAGAACTAAGAACCCAACCTCCACTCCACCCCCCAAAAGAAACCCACATTTCCTTCCTCCAAAGTTACAATCTTTATTTCGACCAAAAAAAAAGTTACAATCTTTACACTTTCATTTCTCCATTTTCTCCATTTCTCTCCCTCTCCTAGTTTCTCTTCTTCAATACCCACCACAAAGAACCCATCTTTGTTATACTACTACTACTACTGCTACTATGTCTCAACTCCTCCGGTCCACCTTCCTCCCTTCCGCCCCGAGACCCGCCTACATTGGGTCCAGGCCCGCCTCCTCCTCCTCCGCCCCGACCCGCTTCGTGGTTCGCGCCAAGATCCGCGAAATCTTCATGCCCGCCCTCAGCTCCACCATGACCGAAGGAAAGATCGTTTCTTGGATCAAATCAGAGGGCGACAAGCTCAGCAAAGGCGAGAGCGTTGTAGTCGTCGAGTCAGACAAGGCCGACATGGACGTTGAGACCTTCTACGACGGCTACCTCGCGGCCATCATGGTCGAGGAAGGCGGCGTCGCGGCCGTCGGCTCTGCCATCGCCCTCCTCGCGGAGTCCGAGGCCGAAATTGAAGAGGCCAGGTCCAAGGCCGCCTCTTCTTCTTCTTCTTCTTCTTCTTCCTCTTCGTCTTCCTCCTCTGTCTCGGCGGCTCCGCCTCCAACGCAGCCGGAGGAGGCCGCGGCGCCGGTGAAGGCGGTGAAGGAAGTGGTGGGTGCTACTACTGTTCTGGCCTCATCGGCGCACCCGGCGTCGGAGGGAGGGAAGAGGGTGGTGGCCTCGCCGTATGCGAAGAAGCTGGCCAAGGAGCTCAAGGTGGAGTTGGCGGGAGTGTTGGGGAGTGGCCCGTTGGGAAGGATTGTGGCCAAGGATGTTCAGGCCGCGGCGGAAGCAGCTGCGGCCGAGCCGGTTGCCGCCAAGGCGGAGAAAGCTACTGCCCCGGCGGCGGCAGTGGCCGCGGCGGCTGGGGTTCAATTGGGGAGTGTGGTACCTTTTACCACAATGCAAGGGGCTGTGAGCAGGAATATGGTGGAGAGTTTGAGTGTGCCTACTTTTAGAGTTGGGTATACTATTACAACTGATGCACTTGATGCTCTTTACAAAAAGGTGAGGAATTTAAGGTGGTAATTGTGATTCGTTTTCTGTTTGTCAATTGGGTTTTGTTGATTGTTTGTTATGATTTCACTTTGCTGATTTATTATTGAATATGTGTTTGTGTTTTAGATTAAGTCCAAGGGAGTGACTATGACAGCACTTCTTGCCAAGGCTACTGCTCTTGCACTGGCCAAGCATCCTGTGGTGAACTCTAGTTGTAGGGATGGCAAGAGTTTTACTTATAATAGTAACATCAACATTGCTGTTGCTGTTGCCATAGATGGTGGGCTGATCACACCGGTGCTTCCGGATGCCGATAAGGTTAGGTTATTGTCAATTTGCTTTCGGATGTTGTGTAGCTTACGAAGGTTATGAGTTATTGTCTAAGTTGTGGGATGTTGTGTATGCTTCAGGTTGACATTTATTCATTGTCGAGAAAGTGGAAGGAATTGGTTGATAAGGCTCGGGCCAAGCAGCTACAGCCTCATGAATACAATACAGGTATTGTCACTGAGTATCTGACTTTTATTAGATCATGCTATATGTGTTTATTTCTCTTGCTTGGTTTGCTGGTGACGTCCGTAAGGAGAATATAGTCTTAATAGTAATCTGTATTTTTATTAAAAAGCTGGACATGGGAATGATGAAATGTGCTCATACTGTCCGTGGGGAGTATGAATGTAACTAGAAAACTTGGTTCCTGCATGACTGCTGAGAGTGCTGAAGAAATGGAATAATCAGCCAGGAACATCTTTTCTATTGGCATTTCTCCTACGCTTTAAAGCTCGTGGGGATAGTAGGAACCAGTTCAAACTCGGGCGATTTGTGGGATGGGGGTTTGCTTGTGTGAGAGATTGGGGTGCTTGTAATCTCATCATATCAGAAAGAGAGAATCAGCATAAATTGTATTACATCATATCTACATGGATTGAACTCAGGAATAGAAGGTTGAAATTATGCCAGCTTTTGCAGAAATCATCAATAATTGGTTATGCACCGAGATGGCTTTAGAATAAAACAGAAACATGCCATTGTTGTTTGTAATTGCTATGTAGTAGTTGCTCCCAATCTGGCAAGTTCTTGAGGACAGTGATGAATAGAGTTCCAAATAATGGACTAGATGTAGATGTACCCATAAAAGATAAATTATGTTATCCTAGTCAGGCTTCCATATCAGTGAAAAAACTTCAAAATGGATGCCTAGCTGGGATCTATTTATGTCCCATGTGCATCGTGAATTTTGGTGTTTAATTGGCTTTGAGACATCATTCCTGGTACTTTTTGGATGGCAAGTCTGAAAATCCACTCAACTTGTCAAAAGATCATAATAGCAACTGCCTTTAATGGTTTCCTGGATTGCTGAGGATGGTGGTACTTTCATAATTGTCATTGCTACTCTCTGTCTGGATCTTCTTAGGTCTCTAATGTCGACTTCTTATTTTTTGTCACTTCAAATATTGTACTTCGATTGGAATAAAAGCTTATCAAACTTATAGTGTAAATCATACATGGACATGTATTTCATGTAGAAAGAAGAAAAAGTTCATTCAGTTGTGCACTCCTTCCATTTCACTTTATTCTAGAGACTTAGTATAATCTAATGAATATCATTGTATTACTTATTTTGACAATAGTATAATCTAATGAATATCATTGTATTACTTATTTTGACACCATGTAGTTGGACGCAGCACATTTCTAGGTCCTTTTACATCTTCTTTGAAATGTCTCTTTCAACAATAGATTAATGATGTTAGTGTTATTCTCTTGCTGTTCATTCATCTAATTGGGTGCTCATGCTTATGCTTAGCATGTCATTTCTGTATATTTCCCCATAATGCTTGATTACCTTTTTTTTTTCAGGAACTTTCACACTTTCTAACCTCGGAATGTTTGGAGTTGATCGGTTTGACGCCATTCTGCCACCTGGAACCGTAAGTGGTCTTTGATGAACATTGATATTTTTCCCTCTGCTGAATTCTCAGGAAGTAGGTAGCACAATTAAGCATAGATTTGATTGGCACATTCATATATCTGGACTAATGCAGGGGGCCATCATGGCGGTTGGAGCATCTCAGCCAACTGTAGTGGGCACCAAGGATGGTCGGATCGGAATGAAGAACCAGATGCAGGTACAAACAATTGTAGTAACAGCATTTTCTGAAAAACTTATATAGGTTTCTGCAACAGGTTGAATTCAGTTACCAATGTCCAAATCTTATGCTGTATACATGCCATATTTTACAGGTGAATGTCACGGCAGATCATCGTGTAATCTACGGTGCTGATTTGGCTTCATTCTTGCAAACATTGGCAAAGATAATTGAGGACCCCAAAGACCTTACCTTCTAGTTCGTGACATCAAATCATGTCTTACCCTTTTCACCTGTCGGGTTTCCTTTACTGCAATTGTATGTTTTCTTTTTGATGCAAGGTGGTATGTTCTTAAAGTTCATCATCTTTCTGCAATGAATACCCCGACTTTGAGAGAAATTAGAAGCCAAATTACTATGTGTTCGATATTAATTCTAGACACTCCAGAAGAATTTTGAAGAGCGGTTGTGTATTAGTTGGGGTTCCAAACAAACATCATAGTTTTTTGTACTGTAATGTTGTCTTGAAAAGGTTTTTGCTGATTTGGTGTCTTTTACCATTCACATATTTGTAATGAGCTTTGAAATACGAGTTTATGGTGTATACCTGAATGGATATGTTCCCAATGGTTACGGTGCTATTTTGTTGACCATGCTACAAAATTGAACTCTCTTAAAACTTATAGGTTTGTTTTCAGTCGATATTTTATTTATGGTAAATGCTCCACAATGCGCATGGGACAAGAACCTCACCCTTGTTTTTGTTTTCTTTTCTATCCTTAAAAATGTATAGAGAAGACGAAAAAGAGCATTAAGACTTGAATTGCTGTGAGGAAGTTGTTTATCGTTTAGATGATTTTAACTGCACTAATTAAACATGAATGTCAATGCATGAGAGTTTTGTGGTGGATGAAATTAATGACTGAATTGTTACTTATTTTATTATCATTTAGTTTTAGGACATCCAAGGGCTCTAGGCTTTTGTGTTACTGGTAGTGGATGTATTCAATTATATTTAATACATTTTTTCTTTCAGCCGCAAAATTTTGAAGACTGTTTAGTATGCAATTGTGAGAATAGAAAAAACGGATTTTTTCAAAAAATTAATAATGTCTTCAAACCATATTTAAATGCAGAGCTTAATATTCCAATTTTTTATATGAGGAAACATAACTCATTTTATAACGGTGACGTGAGAAATTTTTCTAAAGCAACTGCATGGCAAAAAGAAAATATTTAAAAGTAATGTGTACAACATGATAGGGTAGGAGAATATCAAAAAGGAATGTACTATCTACAAACTCTGCAATTTATCAGTATTTGGAGGATTTAAACATTCCAAGTTAATCTATGGGAGTTTTAACTTCATTCTATGTATTATATGTATAAGAAGGCATGACAAACTACATGTTTTCTTTTCTTGCAACGGCAGCATTGTTCTTGTTTGTTGGATAAAGAACTTTCTGCTCTAAGTGAACATCTATACATATATGTAGTAGAAGCTCGCCAAAACACTAGAACATTTATCTTCTGCATTGGCGAGATATGCCTAGGGTGGAATGCTAGCCTTCACCGGGCATTGAGGACCATCCTCAACACGCTCTTCATCTTCGGCCTTGCTTCAGGTGAAAGACTAACACAGTTGAGGGCAATTTTGAGAACTGCAAGCATTTGGCCTCTAACAGCCGGAGAACTGCTGATGTTGAAATCAAGGATGTGGTCTAGCCTGTCTTGCTGCATTGTGTTGTTTAGTACCCATTTGGCTAGTTCAGTTCCCTCGCTGACTGCCGGCTTTCCTGTTAGCAGTTCCAGCAGAATGACGCCGAAACTATATACATTCCCGGCCATGGTTACCCTCATTGTATAAGCATATTCTGCAAGAGTGACAACCCATTAGTCATCAGTCAAGCCAATACTTGGAAACTAATGCAGGTTCGAAGAGGAGCAGTATTGATCAGTATGAGGCTATCCCTAAGTGAGGAATGAATTCAATATGCAAGATTGTGGAAGATAATTCATGATAGGGTCATCATAGACAACCTTAATTTAGAAGCTAAAAGACTTTTGGATGTTGAGGATAGGAGTTAAGGTTACTCACCTGGTGGGATATAGCCAACAGAGCCAGCAACTGTTGAAAGGCTCCCTGTGCTCTTTGTGGGATCGATCACTTTACACAGCTCAATGTCTCCGACTACAGGTTCCTTTAAGGATTTGAGAAAAATGTTTCTGCTAGAGAGGTCAAGGAGGAGGATTGGATTCGAGGCATAGCCATGCAGAAAAGTAAGAGCCTGAGCTACTCCAACTGCTATGCTGTAACGGCTTGCCCAGTCCAAATCATTTCCCAATTTACCATGAAGAACATCAAAAAGGGTACCCTTCGGAGCATATTCATAGAACAGATAAGCGCTATCCACAGTTAGCACATAGGCCAAAGGAGTCATGACATTTGAATTGGTCAGTTTCCCTAAAATTTCCAGCTCCTGTCCAAATTTGTCATGGTTTCCATATTGGTATATCTTGTCGCTCCAGTTAAGCTTCTTGACAAAGTAATTTACACCAGAAGGCATGGTGGCTTTATAGTATGTGGAGAACCTAGTCTTCAGCTCAACATTAATTGGATCCGAAACTATTTCCAAGACTTTGTCGAAGTCAATGTTCGACCTGTGCATTACATTTGCTGTTAATAGGTTGCCTTCAATGACACGAGGAACTGGAAGATCTTCCTCCAACTGTGATTGCTGATCATCAACCTTGAGAAAACGTCTGGAGCAGGACAGGACAAAGACTGTGACTATCCCAGTAGCAAGAACTGCTGAGACAAGCGCAAGAATGACTGGCAAAACAACTGATTTCTTCTTCTTAAGAGATCCTTGGGGGGCATTCCCTGTCTTGTTCACGAGACCAAGATTTCCACTTAACTGTAAAGTAACAAACGATCTGAAATCTGGGATAACTCCAGAGAGCTGATTGTTTGAGAGTATCAACTGAGTAAGGGCAAACAATCGAGTGAGAGAATCTGGAATTGCACCGGAGAATTTGTTGTTAGAGAGATCCAAAATTTCTAAGTCTGTCAGCTGGGAGAGTGCATCAGGAATAGTTCCATTAAAGAGGTTGCTGCTGAGATTCAAAGCAATCTGCAACTTAAGAGGAAGTTGTCGGATGCTCCCACTAAGTTGATTTTGTCCAAGTTGGAGTTCCAACAGAGAACTCATCCTGCCCATAGAGTTTGGTAAGGGACCACTGAGATTATTTCCTTGCAAATACAAATGAGCAAGATTTTGCAAGTTTGAAATAGAAGGTGGTATTACACCCATCAGTGAATTCCAGCTGATGTTGAGGGTAGACAACTTCGATAACTTAGTGATTTCCACAGGAATTTCCCCATGCAGCCTGTTCTTCTGAAGCTTCAAAATTTCTAGCTTGGTAAGATTACCCAGTGAAGTAGGCAAGGAGCCTTTCAGCTCATTCTGCGCCAAATTCAAGAGTGCTAGACTCTGGCAAGAACCTAGCTCGCCAGGTATCCCACTGGTCAAGCTGTTGTTATCCAATTCCAAGTAAGTGAGATTCTTAAGCAAGGAAAATGAAGAAGGGATTGACCCGTAGAGGTAGTTGCTTCCCAGCCTCAACCTAAACAAGCTGGGTGAAAGATTTTCAGGCATTGAACCCTCCAACAAATTGTAAGACAAGTCCACATGTACCAAATTAGGCTGCGACAGCAAGTCTGCTGGAATAGGCCCTCCTAACTTGTTGTAACTAAGATCCAAGTAACTAAGAAACCTTGTAAGTCCACTTGGAATAGTGCCAGCAAACTGGTTTTGATTTGCTGAAAATCGATACAATGTTGAGATATTTGCAATTGTTGGTGGGATATCCCCAGACAGTTTATTGATAGAGAGGATCAGAGTTTCCAACTTGCTAAGATTTCCAATTGTATAAGGAATGATCCCAGAAAGCTGATTCGCACCAAGATCAATTACTTTCAAGTTCTGATAATTCACAATTTCTGTGGGAATAGTACCTCCAAACAAATTCATTGAAAGCGCAAGCTGCTCCAACACAGTGGAGTTTCCAAGGCTCATAGGAAGAGACCCATTGAACTTATTGAAACCAAGATTCACACTTTTGAGGGAAACCAACCCATCTAACTGCAAACTGATCTCACCACTAAGAGAATTGTAAGACAAGTCCAAAGATTCCAACCCACCAAAACCACTAAAAGTAGGCAAAGAACCAACCAACCTATTCTTACTGAAATTCAAAAGCTTTAACCCATCAATCCCTCCACAATCACTCAAGAACTTATCCGGGATTGAGGTCAACAAATTGCTGGAAACATCAAGTGACTGCAAAGACTTAATCTCACAAACAAATGGTAGAAAATCAGAGGTAGAGATTCCAAACCCAGATAGAGAGAGCTGGATAACAGAGGAGTTGCCTGAGCTGCAATTAACTCCCTTCCACGAACATGGGTTACTCTCTATGCTCGCATTCCATGGAGAGACGATACCGTTCAGGAGCTGAGAGAGCTTGATCATGGTGGCGTTCTGGTCTGGTGACAGTTGAGAGAACACTGTAGTAGGAAATGATACGAACAAGGAAGACATAACCAAAGACAGGAACAATAAACAGGAGGTGTCATAACATGCATACCACCTCATTTTTGCTCTGGTTTGTGTTAGAAAGAAACAATCTTTGATCTTCTTTTTTTTCCTATTCAGCTGTGTTTCTGTCTGTATAAGGGTGGTAGCTCATCGGCTATGCATATATTTGTATTGGTTCAGGGTCAGAGAAACACAGAGGAGGAGAAAGAATAGATTTTGAGGAGGTGGGTTTCGAAGTTACTAATACTATATATATTTAAGGTTTGTGTAGGAAAGGAGAGAAAACAGACAGTGTGTGTAATAGATTTATGGCGTGTTTGTAGGTGCAGTTGACTGATGACTGAACTGCAGCAGCAGCTGCTGCAGCTTCGACCAAAGACCAAGAAACTAGTAGGCATTGCATTGGTGTTGTCAAAGTCTTTTATGTCTTTTTGTGGGGTACTTTTGCTGGGTTCTTCTTCAGTTTTATTATATGATAATTTTTTTCCTTGATGTCTTTACTTTGGCTAATGACATTGTAACACCTGGGTCAGCTCACACCTGGGTCAGCTCTATTTTCCTGGGTCAAGGTAGCTATTGCTTGGAAAGTACTACTATGCAAGAGGAATTCCAAGAAAAGTGATGGCTTATTTTTTTCCAATGTTGGAAATTAATGTGAAGCATTATACAAAGCAGCAGGCAGGAAGGTTTCTGGTGTGGAGCCCAAATTGAATCAATGGAGAAGAAAATTGTGGCTGACCCAAAGAAACGCGTTTTAGGAGGAGAAAGACTGATTTTGGGTCTTCCATACTGGGTGTGGCTTTTATGAAAGTGCATTATGGAAGTTGGACCAAATATGAATGTTTTAATTCTGTCAAAATCATATGAAATAAACTCTTTTTTTTAAAAAAAATAAAAAGTGGGTGGGAATGTGTTTTGTTTGTTGATAATGAAAAAGTAAATAGAAATTTTGATCATGCTTTTCCATGTTACCAATTACTGAGCAAAAGCTTATGGTAAAAAGGGAAAAAGGAAATTCCATCCACAGGTAAGTTCTATGGTTAGTACAAATGTTGCATCCACAGGTAATGGACAAAATGAAATTTCATAAATACATATATGTTGTATATCATGTAAAATCACATAAAGACATTACTCCCAAGTTGTTAGAGTAAAAGAGTAATAACAAGGAAAAGAAACCCAAAAACAAAAGGAAACAGAAACCTCTTCAGTCACTTTTTGTGCGACAAAACCAGTTCAGTTTTTTTTTTTTGTCTCTTCGTGTTCTGCAAAATCCGACCCTGATCTGCCACCTTACCAATAAATCCCAATAACTCTCTTATTCATTTCCTATTCAATTCTTCTTTATACAAAGGTCACTTGACATACCTATACATTCTTTTACATTCAATTTTTTTATATGCAATGTGATTTGATTCTGTTTAGAGTTTATCAAACTATGAAATGGGAACAGTTGTGGTTTTCAGGTGACCTATTGCTGTGGTGTGAAGGTGTTAGTTTTGTAGAGTTAGAACAATGGTGGAGGCAGAGAAAGGAATGTCTAGTGATAACATAAAAGGATTAGTGTTGGCATTGTCTTCTAGCTTCTTTATAGGGGCCAGTTTCATCATCAAGAAAAAGGGATTGAAGAAAGCTGGGTCCTCTGGCCTTAGAGCAGGTAAAAAAAAAACACATCTTTATTGTTTGCTGAATTTGATTTCTGTTTTCCTTACTGTGTTATCTCGAAATTAGTTTTATTTTCTAATGATATCTTGATTTGGCTATGGATGGTTATGGTTTCTGGATTATTTTATTTTGGGAAGGTAATTTATTTCGTTACTTTTCATGATAATCAAGTTGTGTTCTTTTAAAATTTTAAAATTCACCTTCCATAACTGCTTATCAGTAACTTATTGGCAATAGTTGCTGTAATGGTGCATGGTGGTTCAGTATTTCAAAAGATAAAATGTGGAATGGCAGGGGATTAGTATAATCAAAACCAAGATGTTCTCTAATGTCTTTGAAATTCTCTTTAAGTTATGATATCTCTTCTCTTGATATTGAAGTAACATGTTTCTTAACCTTAAATTACCTCTCTGTTGTTTCATTTTACCTGTCTGAATTTTGCGACCCTGCTGCAGGTTCTGGAGGTTATTCTTACTTATATGAGCCATTATGGTGGGTTGGCATGATAACAAGTAAGCTTGTCCAGTTTCATTATCCTTGGTTAGTTTTAGATAACTCAAAACAACTTTAAAGTAAACATCATTAACCATATGTAGTCTTTGCTACCTGGAAAAGCAACATTTTGAATGATCCTCCGTAGGTCCATGGACATAACATTTTGATTCTTGTTTTATCATTTCAAAACTAACAATGAAGAGCCAATTTACAGTGATTGTTGGAGAGATTGCTAACTTCGCCGCATATGCATTTGCACCAGCTATTTTGGTCACTCCTCTTGGTGCACTTAGTATCATTATCAGGCAAGAGAGAAAAAGCAAAAAAAAAAGTTGCTTATGATTATCAGATCTTAATTATTTTATTTTGGTGCTAAGTTAACTCACATTCTTTCTTGAAGTGCTGCTCTTGCACATGTTATATTACGGGAGAAGTTACACATTTTCGGGATTCTTGGTTGTAGTCTATGTGTTGTGGGTTCTACTATAATTGTTTTACATGCTCCACAAGAACGCGAGATCGAGTCTGTCAAAGAAGTCTGGGATCTTGCAACTGAGCCAGGTAAATTTTCTTTTTTCATTTGAAAAATAGAAATGATCAGTTATTATTAATATTGGATTTCCTTTTCCCATTGATTAGTCTTTTATAAGCTCTCTAATTTCATTTGTTTCAACATCTTCTGCAGCTTTTCTGTTTTATGCTGCCACTGTTGTAGTGATAGTCATATTAATCATTATCCATCTTGTACCCCAGTATGGGCAGACTTATGTAGTTGTCTATATAGCGGTCTGTTCTCTTACGGGTTCGTTGACGGTATGTGCTGTTTACTCTTCTTGAATCTGATTTTGTATTTGTTAATAATTTGACTACATCAAGGAAAGCATATAGTCTTGCTTTGTGCATGTTCATTTCCAGAAATATTCATCATGGAGTAGTTAATAAGCAGTCATTTCCTGCATATTTTAACAGGTCATGGGTGTTAAAGCACTTGGAATTGCTTTGAAGCTGACATTTTCTGGAATGAATCAGTTAATATACCCCCAGACATGGGCCTTTGCCTTTGTTGTGCTTACCTGTGTAGTCATTCAAATGAACTACTTAAACAAGGTAATGCATATCAAATTTTTTTGAATCTTTTTGAAAAGAATGATTCTTGGATCATTTGCTAAATGCCTAATTAATTGGTCATTAGCGAGAATGCTGAACAAACTAGTTCCCTTCTGCCATGGTTAAGATGCTAATGTTTTCTATAATGTGAGGTATTCATAGACTAGGAATGGAATTTGAATGATGGAACTATCTCCTAGAATGGGACCATGGCTGCTGCATGCTGCATACTGCATACCGGCTTGTTGTTCTTGGTATTAGTATTACAAGTGATTATGTTTTTGCTGATGTTTCTATTCCAGGCTCTTGACACATTCAACACAGCTGTTGTATCACCAATATACTATGTCATGTTCACCTCATTAACCATTTTGGCAAGTGTGATAATGTTTAAGGTGAGTAAAAATCAAATCTTATCCTTTTATTTTTCGTTCCTTTTTGAGTTTAGGACACATCCTTGAATTTGATATGTAACTTATCCAACAAACATGTTTTAGGGAACTCCTGTGAACTTAATGGAGGAAGTAATTTCAGGGTCCTGCAATATGTCTGTGGCCTTAGCTTCTCACAACCACGATTCCGATTTTCTAATAAGCTTGATCAGATTAGACAAATTAGCAGTTTGGTTATCTTGCATTTCTTATATCAGTTGAACTTTCAGAAACATCAGAGTAAAAACTACTTATTATGCTTTAGATTTTAGTAGGATTTATTATCGTGACTTCTGCTATTGCAGTTCTGATGAAAAACTTCACTAATATCTATTTGACCTTTTGGCTCTTGGGAAACTGAGTTTGCTTATTTGACTAGCTGAATTGTCATGAAATGTTGTTTGTAACATGCATAATTTCAAGACTTCTTATATAGTTCGAGAAAAGTAATATTGAAGATCAAAGACAAATTAGAGAATTTTGCTTAAGGTTGGAATTCCATATCGAAGTGTCAAATTGTCATGGCCCTCATATTTTTCCCTTGCAATCAAAAAAGTATACTAGACCTTAGAGTGCTTTCATGGATTGTATTTGGTCATGTTTGATTCTTCAACAACTTTTGAATTTCTTTCTTCTTCTGGTACCACCAACCAGGATTGGGACAGACAGAACCCATCTCAAATTGTAACAGAAATGTGTGGGTTTGTGACAATTCTTTCCGGAACTTTTCTTCTTCATAAAACCAAGGACATGGTCGAGGCTGGTATGTTTTGGTGCGCCTTCTCTATTTATGCTTTTTGCTCATGAATTATTTTTGTTAACAGATGAATCCTCTTTATGACCATTTTACAGGTTCATCAAAATCTATGTCATCTCCCTTCTTTAGACATGCAGCTGAGGATGGGCTTGAACTGGAAGGAATCCCTCTTCGTCGGCCGACATAGTTGTTTTCCTCTAGCATCGATCCCTAATGTGCATATGCTTTTGTTGCAGAAGGAACTTCAAGCATAATGTGCATAATTAAGCTTGATGAAGCAAGCTTGTGAGTTATATTCTTTGAGATGATAGTGAGCAAATATAGGAGGATGCATTGTCTTGGATAAAAATGAAATCATTCTTTCAACTACTTCCATGTATATAGATTTAATTTTAGTTTTTACTACTTGCAAAGAGCCCAGAATGGGGATTGTAACTTTGAGCATCCCTACACAACTTAATTAGATTCAGATCATGAAGAAATGTAGACTATAAAGTTGTTGTAAGAGATTTAGACTATGAAGTGGGGATTGTACTTACATCCTGAATGTTTTAAGTGCAAGTTGCAGAAAAAAAAAAATGGAGCAAGTTAGAAATTTGGGTAGCCGTTAACAAATGAAGGAGAGGACAAAGATACAGGCACATAATAATAAAAATATTTTCCAACCATATATACAACCATTTTGGTATCAAATTCATACTTGAACAATTATTTATGATTTGAATTTATTATAAAATTATTCTTTAACATGATTTAAAAAAGAAACATTAAATTCATTTCTGGTCTTTAGTATAAATCAAGTCTGAAGCTTGATGATTAGCTTTGTCCGTGAGCTAGGCAAAGAAAACATTATCTTCATCTTCTCAATTGTTGCTTACTTCTTTTTAAAAATAGTAAAAGGCAGAAACTGACTTGCAAGATTAAGCCATTTTAATTCAAGCCATCGCTTCATATAGAATGCTTTTTCTTCATTCCATTGGCATGTTTATATATTTTCTATAATTGACCTCTGATGGGTTCTATTTAGATGACTCCTAAAGGTCAATTTAAAGTTACATTCCAATTCAAAGACTTTATTAGGATGAGCAGGATGAGACAAGCATATGTGAATTAAGAAATCGCTCATTGATTAATTATAGTTGAAGTTGCTTTAGAGTAAATCATTATTTAACATCCAAATATCGTCACACAAGTACCTAGACAACTCCTTACGGAATAAAATTTCCCATGTTGGTATGTTTGTCTTGCTGCTTAGAATGTTACAAGTAGCAAGTGGGTAGGTAAATTAACTTGAATTTTGCAATTTTTTTATGAGTTTACTTTGTGATGTTACTTGTATACAACTATATACATTTCATGTGGCAAAGTCTAATTCCCTACCATCCTTTCCCTTCCTTTGGGGATGGCGTGGAGATATGAATTGTTGTGAGATTGATTTCAAATGAAAATTTACCAAACAAAGTGTGTGTGTTTGTGGTAAGGCAATCTCTTTCATAGCTCCTTTGAGTCAAACACCACATGGTGGACAAAATCAGCACAAGAAAGCAATTCCTCCTACCAATCCGGCGGTGGATGAGATGTCCTCCACCCTCTGTTTCCCCTCCTGTCTGCTTTCTTGTTCTACCCGTTGTAAACATTTACATAACCATGCATTAATTATGGGTTAGATCAACTCTGTTCGAGTTATTCTAACTTAACCAAAGGATCTTTCTTCTAAAAAAAGCTCTTAACTAAAGGATCTCGAGTTTAAAACTTGAGAATGCAACATTAGGAGTTAGAGACACTAACCTTTATGATTCTAATGCAATTCTAATTTGAGACCTTCAATCCTGAAGACAACTCAATACCACAATGTAATAGTCTCTTGACCAAAATGTACGTAATAAATGGTAGGAAAAGTCAATTTTTCTCTTCTTGCTCCTGGTGTGTATGCTTGGAAAATATACAAAATCATTAATTGAGAATTAGACACTATCTAACCCAGTATTATGATTCTCCGCAACATTGTATGAGCATACAATGAGTAAGAATTGAATTCAAGATCTTACTTGAAGTACATAGAATTCTTCATCACTCAAGCCAAGCAAGTATTCAATTAAATTATACAGGAAAGTCTACTTGTACACTTTGTACAAGTACTCTTAACATAAATTATGTTCTTAATAAGACATTAAATATTATTTAACAAAATGAATGATCCATCTAGGGAGGGAGCCAAACTACGTTGAAACATTACATTGAGTGGGACCCTTTTGGCCCAGATTCTTCATCCATAACCTACGAAATGGTAACTATAGCTAATGTTGTAGCAGTTCAACTAATACGTCCAAGAAACTACCTATACACCAAACTTCCAACCCCAACATCCCTCTCTACTCTCTAATACTCTCCCTCCACCATCTCTTCTTGTCCTGAAGCTTCTCTTGTTCTTTCTGTACACAAGAAACTCATCCACCTGGCCATGGCCACAGAAGACTTTAGCTTCCCTGCAATCACAGACACCTTCCCTAACCCCATTGACTCCCCTCCTCTTTGGTGCTTATCACCTGCAGCCTCCCCTGCCCATTATTCCTGCACCCATAATGATGGAGAACCTGCAGCATCAGAAGAAAGCACAGAAGGAAGTGAGGAAGAAGCAGAAGAAGAAGATTTCAAAGATTGTCTCCCTGTAGAAGAAGAACCACCTAGTAATCACAAGTATGTTGCAAGAAAGAGCTGCTCGGATTTGGAGGATTTAGTGGCGGCAAAGCTGGCGGCTAATATTGCGAAAGGAAGCAGTGTGATCACCCTAGAAGATAAAGAAGACAAGATGGACATGTTATGGGAGGATTTTAACACTGAAGAACTGTTTCCCAGAAGTACCGACACAGAGAAATCGGATTCTGATGTGGTGAGCATAGGCTGTGTTGAGGCTTTAAGGTTGCCGAAGACTGGCAGTGGTGCCATCTTTGCTGCCAAGAAACCAAGCTTGGTGGTGTTCATGAAAGTCCTGAAGAAGCTCTTCTTGCTCCATAATTCGCATAGGTCAGTTGTTAGACATCAGTATCACCCTCACAGGCCACTTAAAAAACGTAGCTCCTCTGCAACTGTAAAAGATCGTGAACTATGTTAATATATACAAATATATATAAACCCTTTTCTTATTCTTGCTCTTCTGTTGGGGATCAATTTTCTTCTTCTTCTTTCTTCTTGTCTCCAAAAAGATCATATATATAAGTCCTCTTTTCATTTATTCTTTTGACAATTTGAGAGAGTGAGTGTATATATGTATATTACTAGGGCCTACTGCATAACTCGCTGGTGGAAGCAATCGAGTTACACAAAGCAATTTCACGGAATAGTCCATATTCTAAGTGGATTTTCTCGCAGAAGTTTGCGAAGAAGTGATGGAATTGTACGTCTGCCTTGTAAGAAGTGCTGTTGTTGTTCTATGTCAGATTGTAGCCTGTTTTCGAATTCTCAGTAAGATTCCAATCAATGTATAATCAAGTCGCCCTGTTGAAGTCTGATGCAACCAGACACAGTTTTGTTTTCTGACCAGCATGGAACCATTTTCCATAAGCCTGAAAGAGGAAGAGTGTAGAAGATAAGAAGCGCTATTTTGCTTCAGGGGAATAGTAAATTTTAGGCAATGGGCTGTATTATTCTGCTGTCTTCTGTGCACTGTGTATTCCTTTCAGCTTGGATTGTTTTTTTATCGTATGAGAATGTACATGGCATAAATGTTGGAAATGGAAACCAGCCTTTGTCTTTCTTCTAATTGGTGATCATAGATCTAGACTACAAGCTCTCAGGTGTACATTTTTTTTTTTATTTTATACATCACGAATTTGCAGGAACATATGAAGCATGTAAAATTGAACAGGTTAAAAACGCAAATGGAATATACAGTTCAGTTGAAAGCTAAACAAGAACGCCTTATCTCCCCCTGGACTCCAATCTGCCCCATCTTCAACATAGACGCCACAAAATCGGCCTCGAAAGACGGTCCAAACAATGGACTGAGCAAACCGAAGTAGGAATCAATCACACTCCTTGTAGCTTCATCGTCATTTAGCCTGGCATCAGACTCTAACACAGCAAAGCCATTTCTAATGTTCTGTAAGATATGGCTATCAAATTCACGCTCACTCCCAATATCAATTGGCACCCGCACATTAACGTCTCCATTTTGAGGGCATGTTGCTTGAAGCTGAGGAAGGAGACTTGGGTTGATGCCCGGATCGGTTCCTCCACTGGGGAAGAAATTGTATAGCCGCTTGGTCATGAAGAAACAGGCTGTGGTTCCAATAGTATGTGCAGCTAGATATCCAATAGAAGAGAAAAAAATGAAAAGCAAATTATATGAGCTCAAACGCTGCTGTCTCTATTGGTTTACACATCAGGACAAAAAGTTAAAATAATGAAAGATTGTTGAGTAAGACAAAAAAAAAAAAGAAAGAACAATGAGGAGGAAAGTCTGGTGTTGGAAATATCAGAAGATTATGCAGGACATCATATCTTTGGTTTTGTTACCCTGCAACCCTACAAGCACTAGGATGTGCTCTCAACTTAGGGGGCTTAATGAAGTGATGTGATCCCAACTGTACCATCACCAAACATGCATGAGAGAGAGAGAGAGAGAGAGAGAGAAGGCAATACCACTAAGAACCACTAGGTCTTTCTCTGACAGGCCCTTCTGCAGAAACTTGTTCTTGAGAAGCTGGATTGAGTCCCCAACATCAGGCATGTCTTTAGCAAGAGAAACATCTGATATACGACCATCTCTTCTCCCTGTTGGCACTTGGTATTCTGGTCCATTTGCCTTTCATTATCGAAAAAGTGTTCTATTTTTAGTCAGAAACAAATATGTAATCATCAAAAGGTTATTTCATTCAACAATCAGTTTCAGTACCAAAGCAACAGCATCCCGGGCAGCTAATGCCACTATGTCTGCACAAGAAACAACACCTGGGCACACAGCTTCCAGTTGTGCTTTTGCCTTCTCCACTACATCAAACCCCCCCACTCCTTGATGACCAAATGCATGTCTCTCCGAATTTGGACCATTATCTATCAAAATAGAACCATCACAGCCCTCACTAACATGAGAAACACAAGGTTAATTAAACAATGTCAAAGCTGATGATCTACCACAGACAAGAACGAAAAAAAGAGAAGGAAAATATCTGGTTGACCTCAACAAAACAGTCATGGAAGTGAAGCCTTAGCAACACTGCAGGAACATTGGAGTTTGAAAGAGCAGCTTCACGAACTACACTGCCAACAATGGACTCTGCTTGAGGGCATGTTTTATCATAAAAACCAAATTGGAGCCGCCCTTGAGAAAATCCAACAGAACATGTTAATACCAGTAGTGCAATAACAACCGAGGCCATTGCTTGTCTATATAGATCAAATACACTGCAGCTAGCCAGATACCCTGGTCGCAAGCCAGTATGCGGTGAAGCAGGCAAAGAGCCACCAAAAAAAGGATGAATACAAGTTTGCATAAATAAGACAAAGTGGTTTAAAACAACAGCTCGTGAACTGACAGCTTCCAAGATTGAACAGATGTATGTGTCAAACACATAAACCCATGTCGCTTGTCATGTTGTTACATTATTGCTTACATGTGTGTTACGGTGCACAGTGCACACTACACTAGAGTGACCTCACACACAAAAAGGAATTGCATATGAATCACTTGGCGCACCATTAATTTACTAGTTATTCTGGAGAGCGGCATCAAGCACATGGTGCTTTCATAGCCTCTCTGCTTTCTCGTGAGGGAATTCCTTAATTCTTGTAATTGAACCCATCAAGCCACTGTGGAGAACAAAACGTTAATGGTAATTTTTTAATCAATAACGGCTATAGGCACCAAGTTCCATGTATTATTCATAACCCAGAAAATTACAGAATGAGTCAAAGTTCGTATACCAAAAGCAAATGACTGTGATACCTAATCATAATGTCCAAATGAATATGATGGTTCTGATTGCATAGCAGTTAATGAGGAATCTAAAATTCTGATAGAGGAAGAAAAAACGTTTAACTCGTTGGAATATAACTAATTAAACTATAGTTTGCGATGTGTAATAGATCTCAAGAACAAATCTCATGTGCCTATCCTTGATCTAATTTATCTAACAAAGCCATTTCATAAGTGAGTAAATAGTTTTTTCTGTCCCTCCACTTTATCGATTTTATATTTGTTGTCCCTTTTCGTTTTTTTTTCACTCATGTCGTCCCTCAACTCTTGATTTACCGGGTTAGGTGGTCCTTTTTACCTGCTGCAGCAGGTTAGTAACTATGGAGCTGACACGTGGTAGTGGGGCCCACAGTTTGCACAATTTTTTATTCTTCTTATCCTTTTTATATTTTTTCAAAAATTTAAGCCTTTAAAATCTTTATTTAAATTAGAATTTTTTTAGAAAATAAATATTAATTTTTAAATCTGCATTGATAAAAAAAATTAAATATGATCATCATGTCACCTAATCCCTCTATAATATTATGGTTAATGAAATTGACCAAAATTAACCAAAATTATAATAAAAAAATTAAATGTAACAGCCCGGATAAAATTTTTGATTTTTACCGGGGACTGTAGAAATTGTCTTACCGTGATTTACTGTTGAATTAATCTTGGGTAATTAATTCAAGGTAAATCGGGAGTCGTCTTTTGAAACCGAGGGTTTTCCCGCGCTCGTGATTTTCCCGTTGATTTTTCGGAACTAAGTTGGTATTTTTCGGGTTTCGGAATTTCTCGGAAAATCACACCGGAAAATAACTAAGGAGGTATCGTTTATTTTCTGGTCCGGATCGGACTCGCCCGTAATGCAGACGAATTGCATTATTTGTAATTCACATGCCAAATAGTAATTTTATGTTTATAAAATGAAGAAAAAAGAGGAAGAAGGAACCGGGTGAGGAGAAGAAGAAGAAAAAAAAAAGAGAGAAAAAGGAGAGAAAAAAAAAGAGAGAAAATGAGAAGAAAGAAAAAAAAAGGAAACTGAATCAGAAAAGAAAAAGAGAACCGGGAAAGGAAGAAAAAAAAAGAAAAAGAAAAAAAAGAGGAGGGGAGAGGAGCCAACCACTGCCGGCCGCCGCCACCTCGTGCGCCACCACCTCTCGCTCTCGCCGTCGCGACCCCCCTGCACACCTCCCGCCTTCGCAGAGCCACCACCACCGATGAAGCCCCTCTTCCGTGCCGCCCCCGTCCTTCCTCCGTCGCGACGAAGCCGGCGAGTCCACCTGCAGCCGACGACCCGTTCCCCTTACCCGGCACCTCTGCGCCCCTTCCACGCCGTCGTCAGCCGCCGTCTTGACTCCCCTGTCGCCGCCGCATGCTGCTCGCCTCGTCCCCGCCAGAGTCGTCGCTACCATGCCGTTCGATGCGTCGCCGCCGCGCCTCTGCAAGTGACGGTGAGCGACCCAGATGTGTGACCCGTTTGCTTGGTGGGCGACCCGGATGCCAGCGGGTTGGGTCTCGCGGGCTGGACTGTGATTTCGTGGGCTGTGTGTAACAGCCCGGGTAAAAATTTTGGATTTTTACCGGACTATAAAAGTCGTTTTACCGTGATTTACTGTTGAATTAATCTTGGGTAATTAATTCAAGGTAAATCGGGAGTCGTTTTTTCGAAACCGAGGGTTTTCCCGCGCTCGTGATTTTCCAGCGGATTTTTCGGAACTAAGTTGGTATTTTTCGGGTTTCGGAATTTCTCGGAAAATCACACCGGAAAATAACTAAGAGGATATCAGTTATTTTCTGGTCCGGATCGGATTCGCCCGTAATGCGGACGAATTTCATTATTGATAATTCACATGATCAATAGTGTTTTTTCAGTTTATAAAAAGGAAAAGGAAGGCAGCCGGTGGAGGGGAAGAGAGGAAAGAAAAAAAAAAGAGAAGAGAGAAAAAGGAGAGGAAAAAGAAAAGAGAGAAAAAAAAAAGAAAAGAGAGAAAAAGGAAAAAAGGAAAAGGAAAATAAAAAAAGAGAAAAACAGAAAAATAGAAAAAAAAGGAAAATAGAAAAAGGCAGAGAGGAGGAAATAAAAAAAAAGAAAGAAAAAAAAATGAGAAAAAAATAGAAACAGAAAAAAAAGAAAATCAGAAGGAAAATACAGAAAATGCAGAAAAAAAAGGAAAATAATGGTGAACAGTTCGTCACCCTCCCCGAGCTCCCTTGCACTATTCATCACGAAGCGTTCCCGGACGCTTCTCGTGCCACCGCCGCCACCAGCATCGTCTCCTCGCCGACGCGACCTCGGCGCCGCCCTCCCCGTCACCTCACGTCGCCGGACGCTCCGCCAGTTGCCGTTGACCCGCGGCGAAACCCGTGGATCCGCTTCTCCCGAACCGCTGCTCAGCTTCCTGCCGTCGCCGCGCCGCCGTTCCTCCGCCCATGGCGTCGCCTACATCCGCCGCTGCTGCAACTGTGCTCGCCTTCCTTCCTCGCGCTCGCCGTCGCCGTCACAGCTGCACAACCCGAGGTGAGACCGCATCCGACCCGTGTCCTTTGGTCGGGTCGCATTTATGGGTTGTGGGTTAATTGTTTTGGGCTGTGGGCTGTGTTGGGCCGGGCTGAGCGTGGGCCTGTGTTCGGGCCTGCAGCTTTGGTCTGGGCCGACACTATTCATGGCCCAGTCCGTTTATTTTTATTTTTTAAAAATAAAATATATATGTATTTATTTATATTCTGGTAATTAATTTCGGAAAAAAATTATATATTTATTTAGAGAAAATTATGGTCAATTTAATTATGGTATTTTATGGAAAATATAAATATATTTACTTTGATAAATAATTAAGTTTTGTTTTGGAAATTATTATTAATTGGAAAAAAATATATATGTACTATGAAATAATTTCTGAAATTTTATATACATATATTATTTTGCCTGGAAAATTGTGATTGTGGAAATTATACATATATGTGCTTTGTAAATTAAAGGTAATTATATTTTTAGTGTTGGAAAATATTATTATATATTTAGAAAAAGATAAATACTATATAAATATTTTCTGAAAATTATAAATAGGTCATTATTTTTCTGGAAAAATTATGGAGATTATTAATTTGGAAATTATAGTTATTTTATGAAATTATATTTTGAAAAGAGTTTTAATTAAAGTATGGTACCGAAATTATATTCGGAAATACGTTCGGAAAATTATTTTCGATAAGAGATAATGATATCAGATAAGTAACCGGGATGGGTATATATCGTAATGTTGGCATCATTGCATACCGATTATGTGCATTTATGTGTATATATTGATTTGTGGTATAGGTTGGATATCGGGCAGTTTCCCGAGGAGCCGGCGTCGGACCGGTCATTATTTCCGAAGTTGAGTAATCGGCCAAGATGAGGATGGATTTCCTTCAACATGTGCCTATATTACTCGGTTATCATGTTTTGATGATTGTGCATTGTCGAATGTGCTTTTGTTGTGTTTTGGTTCGGGATGTTAATCCCGGAGTCTTGTTGGGTATTTTTTTTGGGATGTTTATCCCCGTGTCGATTTTTTGTGTCTTTTGGAATAAGTATAATGGTATAATTAATGAATTGTGACAAGGATGTCGATCCTTGGTATTTTGGAGGGGATGTCGATCCTCGGTATTTTGGTTAGGGATGTCGATCCCTGTGATTTGGTTTTTGACGACAGTAATATAATTGTCACGTGGTAAGTAGAGGTACGACCGGATGGTTAGAGACTGTTTTGTGGTGGCCATGATCTGGGTTCGTGTGATAAGCATGTCTATGCTTGGGATGTCTATCCCGGTTTGTTATTTTTGGGATGTCTATCCCTGGGTTCTTTTTTGATCTGGCACCAGGAACAGGTTGATAACCTGGTACGACCCTAGCTTATCCGTGACGGGGC